>JAECUM010003059.1:0-22734 GCA_016617855.1 Megalonaias nervosa | reverse complement strand
AGTATCAATGAATTACATAAGATTGTTGCAAATACCTTGTTTTCCCAAGCTCTCACTTCCAGAACGTGTCTGTCAATTTTTCCAGACAATTGCTTCCCGTGGATGATTTAACGAGTAAATTTACTTCTTAAATTACTCGGAGTCTATTTTCTTCTTACATTCGTTTCTCTTCAGAGAAAAAGCGTAGACTGATTTCAAATTTGCTATTTCGCACGGTTAAACTGAGAGCTTTCATGTGAAACCACGCCCCATTCACAACGTGACCAATCTGGATGAAATACGTTTTCCCGCCTGAACTTCCTGAAACAATGCGGTTCGTCTGGCAAACCTTGATTACCCAACTGATTCCTGGTAACTTTCAGAAATGACAGTTTTCCATACCGATCAGGAATTGACCCCTCCTGTTCAGTTTAAACAAACGTAGCCTTAATCAAAAATCGCTAAACTCATGACAGAGACTGTACCAATCCGTGCATTATGGCAATTTAACGCGCGCAGATATCCATAAATCTAATTAATCGTACACGTGTCCAACTAAATGTGTTCTACAGAGATCGACAGAAAATTTGCTCCATTACATTTTGGTTCCCTGTTTCCATGTCATTTGATGTTAAGTTTTATCTGTATCAAGGCTTTACACCCTACTAATAATAACAACAAAATCCCACTCTCCCAATCCTGTGTCAAAATTTACAAACCCCGGATTAAAATGGACGATTATAAGTTAAAACAATGTAATTGCACAGTTCTTCTTGCACTCCACCACTCGCCTCTTTCGCCGAAGAAGGCATGTGGTATGCTTTGCAAGCCAATCTTCGGAAATTATTGCATTTCACCTCGACAACATATTACACCAGCGGTTATTAAAGGTCAGGGTCATATGTCAAGCAAGGGATCTCACTAAAAATGGACACGATTTTGCTTTTGAAAGATCGAAATTCGTAGAAAGTAATAACGTTGCTATAACAACACGTGCCATATGCAGGCGTAATTTTAAAAAAAAAAAGGAATATCCTGGTTTAACCGCAACAACTATTTTTTTTTATATGTTAAAATAATGATCATAAGAATATATCACTGGCATGACCCGCTATGATATTCTACCCCACAGCTGGCATGACCAGCTATGACATTCTACCCCACATCACTGTATAAAGGATCGACGAATCTTGGCTATGTATTCTATCGCAGTTAAGAGGCTAATGAAAGAAAACTTCGATCTACATAAAAGTGAATGTTCTGTTGATTAAATCTACTGATCTGATGTTAGCAAGGAAGTAAATTGGAATTATAAAATAAATAATCATGATTGGGTATATATTAATGTGTAAATTTTACCTAATCACTCACAAAGTTAACATAAAGTCATTCACATCGAGAAATACCCAACCATGATCATTTAATCATATATATATATATATATATATATATATATATATATATATATATATATATATATATATATGGGGGTGGGGGGTGTCACTGTTTATAAAGATCTGAGTGGACTACAGATTATATTTCAACAATACAGGAATCAATAGTAACCGTAAAATACGGTGAATAAGAAAGTCTCGGTATGTACACACTGGTATCTAAACACTATATATTAAAGATTAAATTCATCTTTTAACAGCAAGTATAACATGAAGTATCGCAACACAAAAAGTTTTGATTTTAATAATAGGATATGGAAGCGGATAATTAACGAGAACGGTTTGCGTATCTCGTCATTTCAAATACACTCAATAGGCTAAGCGACGTTATATTTTCCTTATGCCAACTGCACCACCTGCACTCTCACGGATGTATAAAAAGCCCCATGTGCCCTCATGCATGTCGTAATAGGCGACTCAAGGTGCAGAAGCCAATGTGTTTATCGTGCAGGAAATCGTGACCAAAATGCACTTTACTCAAATTTAATTGGCACTAAATAACCTTCCAATGTTGTTGTGCCGTAAAAAAGATACCAAACTGACTAACCGTACCTTCTCTACTGGGCCTCTGTGTGTAATGTGCTCTCAAAATAATATTTTACATTCTCACTATATGCTACATTATATGTTATCATCAGAAAGTTAAACATCCAAACTGACGAAATAAAGGATAATTTCAATTGCATCCCGCCCCCTCAGAAAAGGGCTTGCAAATAATAAATAACTTAACGCAGCCAAATTGTACAGAGGTCTAATTGAATGCAAGATTGTACGGAAATATAATGGACTGTAATACTGGACGGATTCCAATCGGACTGCAAGACTACAAATGCCAAATAGACTGCAAAACTGTACAGATGCCTAATAGACTAGAAAACTGTACGGATGCCTAATCGACAGCAAGACTGTATGGATGTCTAATGTACTGCAAAAGTGTACGGATGTCTCTAATGGACTGCAATGAAAGACCGTTAACATGACGATAATTTCCAATAGGTGATTAGGATTGTAATTATGATCTGTATATTTTGCAACAAGGATCGATGCTTATCAGAGAAAAACATACCAAAACATAACTTTACCCATGTAATATTAATCAGAACACAAGCAAGTGGCATATGGGGAAAAAAAAAACTACATTTAAGATGGCGTAGCGCATTCATGGTAGCGGTAGTAAAGAGTGTAAAAATCAATCAGTCAATGAGAGAGAGAGAGAGAGAGAGAGAGAGAGAGAGAGAGAGAGAGAGAGAGAGAGAGAGAGTATTATGCGTAGAAAAGGTTTCTCAAAGAATTAAATAAAATAAATGCATTTAAAAGTAGCTATTTGTCGTTGATTAAATGGAACAAAACATGAGCAGAATATGTTACTATATTCTGTTACTATGCAGAATCATACATTTAGAATCGACATCATGAAGAGCTCTTTGTAGCATTGTTTAGTAAATGTTTCTGATTTCTAGCTAATGATGCGGGATATAGTACTATACTGTGAAATTCAATTCATACATCCAATACTAACATCTTTAGAATCAATCAGTTCATACATTTAAAGACTCGTTTAGCGATGTAGCTTCAGTGGCCATCAGAATTCTAGCTGGCGTTTGGGTTTACGTGATATTTTGGCGTTTGGGTTTATGTGATATTTGGCAAGAAAGATAGTAATAATCAAACTGTAGCGAAATCCTTTTCGAATGCATAATTAGTGTCTGATTATTGGTACGTGCAAATATCCTCAGTTAGGGAGAAATCTATCTCGATATGATTTCAGACAGCTGGTATCTGAATCTACAGGCAAAATATACCACCGTAATGCCCCTCGTTTTTCTTGGTATCGTCAATTTCTATCGATTTAAGCCAGCTCGGACTGAAGTTACTGTCTTCCAGGTCTATGTTTCGTGGAGTATAATAGTTTCGTTCGTGTGGTAGTTTCAGATGAACAAACGGAACATTTACATTCTGTCTGATTCGATTTTAGAATCCGTGGCGACCCAGAGGTTAATGTCTGCCCAGCTCAGGCTAAGGAGACCGTGTGTGTGTCTTTCGGCAAGGCTCTTTACTCTATTTCTGTCAGTTCTATATATGCATTTATGTGTTGTTATAACGTTAAACACCGAACAAATAATAAATAAGGTTTTTGAATCACCTGCACGAAGTATCAGATAACTTTTGTACTGCTTTTCTACTCCCACAGATCCAAAACATTTACGCATGCTACAGTTTGGAGTGGACTTAATGACACCTGTACATAAGGAATGACGAGGAATGCTAGTTGTGTACCTGATTCCCTTCTTGACATTAGCCATATGTCTGTGTGTCTTTTTTGTTAGTAGTCATTATACATAACATGTATACAAAATCGGCTACTCCGGTGAAAAGAAGCAGCTGAACCACATTTTACACTTCTGTTATTTTGGTTGAATTTTATGTTTTAAGTCCATTTCTGAAATGTTGGCAAATCATCAAACTTAATGATTATATGCATCTATGCTTGTACCACAGCAAAAGTAGGTCACTGCAACTGATATTTTAAGTTTTACACGTGTAGTTCATGACAAGATAAGTCTGTCTCTTTTGCATGTTTTGTGAATTGCTTTGTACCTGAAACAGTGAAACATGGTGGGGGAATTAAATTGTGATAATTACTACAGCTATATATATATATATATATATATATATATATATATATATATATATATATATATATATATATATATATATATATATATATATATAGCTCAACATGGTGTTTTTGATATTATGTAGGCGTATTGTATGTTGACAATGTGATCCATTACTTTTAATTATCTTATCCTGAACCATCCCCATCACCATCTAATTGAATAGTTAATTCATGTTAAAAGCATGCCATTCACAATAATTAATCACCATGATGTATTTATATTTAATGGTGTATCTTACTCAGCTCATGCTACTTTCAGAGCACCGGGTCAACTTAGGTTTTTTTTCCCCCTTTTAAATTCCGGTTCATGCAAGGATGAAAGAAATTATATTTAGAGATAGAAAATTAAGTTACATTAAAACTTAGAAGGTTGTTGAATATTCAGTTGCCACAGAGGAATATATGATGTTTTTACTATGTTAGTGAGCTCCTGTGTAATTTAATGAAAGCTATGCAGTTGTATGAACGTTATCCTATGGGAAATTTCTAAGATCGATCCAACGTTAAGTTTCTAATGAAATACAGGCACGATGTGTAACCCTTGCAATTTAATTTTTAACGATTCATGCAATATTCTCATCAGAACGCTGTGAAATTATTCAAATGAACAGCTGATATTCTGTTGATGTAATCAGCTCTGAGACTGATTGGTATTATGCTTATAAGAATATACTGATTCCGAAAAAAACTGTATTTACTGAACGTGTTTGACAAATTCATCATTTTTTCGCTCTCACATATGATACACTATCCGCATAATCAAATGTGACATACTATACGCATAGTCATATATGACATACTATACGCATAATCAAATATAGCATGCTATACGCATAATCAAATATGACATACTATTCACATAATCAAATATGACATACTGTACGCATAATCAGATATGAATTACTATACGCGTAATCAAATATGACATACTATGCGCAAATTCAAGTATGACATACTATACACATATTAAACATGACACACTGTATGCGTAATCAAATACGACACACTCTACACATAATCAAATATGACATACTGTACGCATAATCAAATATAACATAGTATATTTATAATCAAATATGACATACTATATACATATTCATATATGACAGACTATTTGCATAATCAAATGTGACACACTGTACACATAATCAAATATGACAAACCGTACACATAATTAAAGATTGCGGAATGTCCCTTCATCCAGCAATTGTTGGTCACGAGCCACAGAATTGATAACTATAATGTAATGAAATTGTTTAAAAATATACCCATTGTTTGCTGTACTATTTAACATTTCGCTTATAAAAAGTGTATCCCCTTCCACGGTCTAAAATTCGCTTGCTAAGTGGGATTTTGTTTAGCTGTCCTTAGTTATGAACTGCAAACCATGATCTGTTTATCTTCGTGAATAAAATATCAAATTCCAAACAGATTATCCAAATAATTATCTATTGCTTCAGACGCAGTTGCAATTTTATTCACGTACATCTTAGTCACTTTAATAAAAGATTGTGGTTTCGATGATGTTTTATATCGTACAATAGGCTAGCTACGTAAGTAACTGAATGACAAACGGAATCCGATTGCTCTCGAGAGTAACGGTGCGAATTGTAATAAACAGAGACATCAGTTGCAGATAATGAAAAATGCATAATTAATAACCAATCATATTTTTATTGTTAGAGTGTGTTGGAGACATTTTGTTCGCTGGAGAAATAATACAACAACAAATTTTGGTAATACATCAAGACTGCATGATGAAAGAATTACATTTGATTATTGATGCCAGGAAACGTGATGCTGTTTTACTTGTACTAAGGGACTTCAGCAACGGACTCATAATTGTACGACTCTATCCAATCACGGATATTTTGAGTGTATCAAATTCTAGTGATAGTGGATACTTTAGTTTAAATTGTAGCGTTCTATCCTATCGTGGATAATTTAAGTTTATTAGATTGTACGGCTGTATCCTATTGTGGATATTTTGAGTTTATTAAATTGTACTGCTGTGTCCTATCGTGGATATTTTGAGTTTATCAAAAATGTAGTGCTAGTGGATACTTAAGTTTAAATTGTAATTATGTATCCTCTCGTAGATAATTTGAGTTTATCAAATTGTACTGACGTATCCTACCATGGATATTTTGAGTTTATCAAGTTGTACTGGTGTATCATATCGCGGAAATGTTCCGTTAATCAATATGAAGTGCTGTATCCTATCGTAGATACTTCGAGTTGATCAATATATAGTGCTGTATCCTATAGTAGATACTTCGAATTGATCAATATGTAATGCTGTATCCTATCGTGGATACTTCGAGTTGATCAATATATAGTGCTGTATCCTATAGTAGATACTTCGACTTGATCAATATGTAGTGCTGTATCCTATCGTGGATACTTCGAGCTAATCAATATGTATTGTTGTATCCTATGGTGGATACTTCGAGTTGATCAATATGTAGTGCTGTATCCTATGGTGGATACTTCGAGTTGATCAATGTGTATTGCTGTATCCTATGGTGGATACTTCGAGTTGATCAATATGTAGTACTGTATCCTATCGTAGATACTTCGAGTTGATCAATATGTAGTGTTGTATCCTATCGTAGATAGTTCGAGTTGATCAATATGTAGTGCTGTATCCTATCGTAGATACTTCGAATTGATCAATATGTAGTGCTGTATCGTAGATAGTTCGAATTGATCAATATGTAGTGCTGTATCGTAGATAGTTCGAGGTTGATCAATATGTAGTGCTGTATCCTATCGTAGATAGTTCGAGTTGATCAATATGTAGTGCTGTATCCTATCGTAGATACTTTGAGCTTATCAGTTTCCAAGGTGTTTTTCTGCAAAGAAACGACATCTTAGTTCGCATATAATGTACATCTGTGTGCAGCACATAATGCATACATTCCGATGCCCTCGGGTAAACGTTTGACCTTTCTGGGAGACTTGTGTTCTATGAACAAGAAGCCTGCTGTTACTGATGGACGATAATATAACCTACTGCCAAAAGCTACTTTTAAAATGTTCTGCAAAAGCAGAGATCCATAAGCTGCAGTACATAATCCTGTATTCCATAAAAAAAACCATAATTTCGATTTCAGATTAAAGAAACTAAATCCAAACTTGATAGTATCACAAGTAAAATGTGAACCACGGGTTCCTAAATCAATGTACTCTTCATAAAACCAAGATTACGTACCAGTCATTCCAGTTCTTTCAAAAGGCTGTCTTTCCATTGCATTACATGGGGTCTAATATATTTCATTTGTTATGCAACACTCAGCTATCATTTTGTAAACCACTGTCACGACCAATAGGCTGAATTATTCAATGATTGCGTGATACAGATTCTAATAACTTACACGCAACCTACACCACATACAAAAATACACACTTGAAATTTGAGATTAGGGTTCTGTTTGAAAACCATATTGAATAAGGTACCGAAATCTTTGCAGGAAATCGGGCACTTGCGCCCCCTTTTAGGAAAATTTTGCTTTTCGAAAAAATGGCTATCTATATGTGACAGGTGATGGTCGAAATGTAGCTTTTGGCTCAATACCTTGTTATTATGAGAGCAAAAACAAACAAAACAACTACCAGAAAAAAACCAAACAACAAACAGTTATATCTCTTCAGTAAAAAGATGGATGAAAATTTATAAATAATCTTGTCTATTTTTTTTTTTAAAGCAAAACAAGATAGATAGATAGATAGATAGATAGATAGATAGATAGATAGATAGATAGATAGATAGTTTGAAATCAGGGAGGTAGATTATGGGTGCAATAACGGGAAACATCATTGAACCTATAGATACAGTGTGATCAATCCATTGACGGAATACTGTAGACTCTTGCAGTCGTGCAACACAGTGCCTCAACTCTATCACTTATTTCACAGAAACCACGAAAGTGATCTGAAATATACGTGGCGTCACTTTTGTACTAGATATTAGCAAACATATCTAATTACCTTTGCCACCTAGAAGATATTTCTTGACACCTTATCTAATTTCCTCGCACTGGAATGTTTGAGGAGAGGCGTAATGATCAGGGTAGGTAACATATGTTGATATGGCCAGAACTTTGGCAAGTTCCAGCCAGATAACGTGTAATAATACGCAAACCCAACATATGATTTTATTAGATGGAAACTACACTTCAATGGCTTTGAAAGGTAAAGAAATAAACTCAGTTAAATGAATTCCTTAGCAACAATGGAACAAAATATGAATATTCTAACGGGATCCCTAACCATGCATGTGTGTTGATATGGGAAACTGAATATTGCTTGATAGTGAGAGAAATCATATAGAAACAAGAATCTGCTTTTCATTGGGCAAGGACTTTTTATTCTCATTGGGCAAGGACGTTTTATTCTTTATATTACCAGAAGCAATCTCTGAATGATAAAACACTAGTCGTATACGTTTCATCCACATCTGAAAAACTTAAAAAACGATTTTATGATTTCCAAATGAGAACAGAAGCATACGACTGCCCAAAATAGTACGTAACATGAATTTTTGTTAGGATTTTATTATCTCAGCAGGTGTTACATGATATATTATCAAAAACAAAAACAAAACAATAACCCCAAAAACAAAAAAAAAAAAAGAAAACAGAAAAAACCCAACAAAATCCAATCGCATCATCACACGTGAATTTGAATAGAAAATATAACCAATTACTGTGAGCACGATTAAATGTTCCTCGCCATTGTGACCTATAACATTACACGCTGTTTGAATGTACCAATCAATGTTTCTGTTTCAAGCACAGTTACTTCATCAGTCGATTCAAATGACACTTTCATTGACATGTGAGATAGTTGCATTGTGTTGTTGACATTTTTGTTTATTTGTTCTCATGAAAAACGAGGCAGTCTCAGCACAGGCAGACATGGATAATAAAGGAGCGTAGCGGAGTCTTGCTCGTGGCTTGCAACCATGCATAATATTGTCGTTATTTAAACTTTCCCTCTTGATAGATCGTTCACAGGAAGTTTGAGAACTGAATTTGTAGACTTTTGCACAAGAAGCTTCAGTTGTACTAGCTGACATCAATGCCGTGGGAATATCTATAGTTTCTTCCACACCCAAGCTCGTCTGAGTATGTGTAACGATCTCTCTCGTTTCTTGTATGATACAACGTCTATCTAATCAAACCCAATATGCATTATATTTTTTACTTTATGATCAGTGTTTTATGAAGGACGAAATTTAGTTGTTTTTTTATGTATTTGCTTTGTAGGCAAAAACTGTTGAAATTGCTTATCGATTCTTCTTTTTATTTATCTCCGATTTGTCAAATATCAATAATAGAGTTTTACGAAAATGCCCTTAGGATACGTCACACAGTAAACAATATTTCCTCCAAAAATGTAACCTAATTTTCACGCTAACATAACAGTGTATACATTCGCGTATCATAACAGTGTATACATTCGCGTATCATAACAGTGTATACATTTCGCGTATCATAACAGTGTATACATTTCGCCTATCATAACCCTATATATATTTCGCGTATCATAAGAGTGTATACATTTTGCGTATCATAACAGTGTGTACATTTCGCATATCATAACTGTATATTCATTCCGGGTATGATATATTTATCGGAATATGATTTTCATCGGGCAATGATTTGTATTGTATCTATTACCAGTAACGATATTTCTATGATAAAACACTGGTGGTATAGGTTTCATCCACCTTAAAATAAAAATTAAACCGATTTTGAAAGTTCAAAGAGAATGAAAGCGGTTAACTTCCCAAAAATAGTATGTAACATGTTCCATTGCTAGGGTTTATTTTCTCGTCCAAGCGTTTCATAATGTATCATCAAAAGGCACCGTAACACATGAATTGTCGCGGAAAAAAATATTAGTTAAAAGTAGCGCAAATATTGCTTTGAATTACAACTTGAAAAATGAATAAACAGCACCGCTGTATCGTTTGAATATGCACAAACGTGTCCTGCACCTTACTCATTTTTAAAAACTATTTTTGCGAAGCTATCCTTCATCCATATGCTCTATAGTTCCTGTTCGCACTTATACCGTACTTAGTCAAAACTTTTAGGGTATACGATATTAGCGAATTCTTTTGGGCTGTTTTTATCTTTGATTTTTATAAGCCCTAATTGGTTGCTAGTCGGCTGTTTCGTATCTGTTCTTATGCTAGATTTGAAATATGGATCTTGTCGGTTTGCTGTTAATGTCATAATTGAGAGTAATACTTCTATCGTTGATCGCATAGTGTTATCAACTCCACATCATGATATCATTAAACACCAGTGTCGTGATTAGATAATTTCACATCTACATGGCTTCGATTTGTTTACAGAAGAATTAACACTCTTATGTTAAGCTAAGTTGTTAATTAAACTCCTGTGTTAAGCTGGGTTAGGTTTGAGTTTTAACACTTATGTTAAGCTGGGTTCGTGAGTTAGCACTCTTGTGTTAAGCTAAGCTAGTGAATTAACACATTTATGTTATGCTAGGTTGTGAATTAACACTCCAGTGTTCAGCTAGGTTTGTGAATTAACACTTTTACGTTAAGCTGGGTTCATGAATAAACACTCTTATGTTAAGCTACGATTGTAAATTAACACTGTTACGTTAAGCTAAGTTTGTAAATTAACACTTATGTTAAGCTAGGTTTGTAAATAAACACTTACGTTAAGCTAGGTTTGTGAAGTAATACTCTTACGTTAAGCTAGCTTTGTGAATTAACACTCATGTTAAGCTACGTTGTGAATTAACACTCTTATGTTAAGCTATGTTTGTAAATTAACACTTTTTTAAGCTAGGTTTGTGAATTAACATTTATGTTAAGCTGGGTGCGTAAATTAACACTTGTGGTAAGCTAGGTTTGTTAATTAACTCTGTTATGTTAAGCTAGGTTTGTGAATTAACACTCTTATATTAAGCTGGGTCCGTGAATTAGCACCCTTGTGTTAAGCTAGGTTTTTGGAGTACTTATGTTCACAAAGAGCAAGCATTTAATATATGAGTAAGCATATGCAATCACAAGTACTGTGGTATATGATATGGTATCTTGGAGAGACTGGGCAGTATACATCTTGGAGAGACTGGGCAGTATTCATCTTGGAGAGACTTGCAGTATACATCTTGTAGAGACTGGCAGTATACATCTTGGAGAGACTGAGCAGTATGCATCTTGGAGAGACTGGCAGTATAAATCTTGGCCTGGGCAGTATACATCTTGGAGAGACTAGGCAGTATGCATCTTGGAGAGACAGGACAGAGTTCATCTTGGATACCGTGGGCGGGGTATGTCGTGGAGATTTTGGGTAGGGTACCTCTTGGAGACTGGGCAAGATATGTCATGGAGACACTGGACAGGGTACATCTTTTCAAATCCAGGGCAGTATACCTTCTGGAAACCCTGGACAAAGTACATCTCTAAGTCCTAGGCTGAGTATGTCTTGGAGACACAGGGAAGGGTACCTCTTCAAGACCCTTTACAATATTTTATATATTATGGTACACACACTTCCTACAAAATGCAAAACTCAAACTCAAACTCAAACTCAACGCTATTTTCAATTTATGTATAAATGCACTTACTGTACTAATTTTGCTTTAAAAATGTCTTACCCTACATGGTATATTTGTTATTTCGATGCATTTTCTGGTTCCGTAAACGACTTTATTGACTTACTATCTATCCTCTGATTTAGTATATTCTTATTACAATTTCCGTATGCTAAACATTTAGCGCTGGAAGTTAGGAATGTGTTTGGGGGATATATGGAGAGAACTTGCTGGTTGCAATTACAGAGGTCTGCAACATTTTCTGTTTTCATTACTTGACCACTCCATTAACGCTGAAATCATCCCATAAATTTAAATTGATATCGGTCATATTCTTCTAATCAATCTCGCCAAACGGATAACACACTTCAGGTTAGAACATTTTTGTTATTACACTCCAGCACATAAAACGGCTAAAGGTCTCATATTTCCATAGCAGTTTAAGTTTTATTACCTTTAACAAGCTAATGGAACATTCTCTTGCACCTAGACTGGGTACATCTTGCAAATTCTAGGCAGGGCATGCTATTGAGACCCTGGCCAGGGTACATCTCTAAGACCTAGGCAGGGTACATCTTGGAGACCATGGGAAGGGTATCTCTTGAGGTCCTGTACACTATTTTAGACAGAATACACGATGTTAGTCCCATCCAATATTCCTACCGAATAGTTTTGGTAGGTTTCTTAAACAATGACCCTTTTGAAAGGAAATAGTCACATGCAAATAATTATTTGATGAGTTAGAACCAGCCTAAGTTTAGTGGTATATTCAAAATGTACTGAAAGGAATGAATGTCGCTGATTGGCTGAAGATACCTTCCATTAAGATCACATTATTATTATTATTATTATTATTATTATTATTATTTACAAAATATTCTACCTCTGCTATTATTGTTGTAAAAATAAAGATGTGTAACTTCTCTGCTGAAACATGCACAAAATACAATTTGTTTTCGTCCAGAGTTTTGCCTTTCACTAAAATCTCGAATTTTCTAAATGACCTGCTTGAGTGAATAAAGAGATGATTTTATGTTATTTTCAGGGTTTTGCGCGCTCATGTTGTAGTCTTTATGAGACTTAAAGATTAAAAATGTAACAATGAAAGCTTGAACAAAACCTCCGGAAGATAAACCCTTCCAAGAATATAAACAAGTCTTTAATATAAAAGGTCAATATACTAAAATTCTGTAAAATGTAAGCAAAGTAATAGATAAAAGTAAAACATTTAAAATCCTGAAAACATTCGCCTGCCTCAGAAAGAAGAATACTGATATGCAGAAACATGGAACTCAGATGTTTGCGGTGGTATGAAAATACTGGCAAAACATATACAACAGATGTGAAACTGTGCTGTTTTCGTACAATTTCATCAGGATGGATTATTCACTTTTAGTTTCCATGTTCTGTGAATGTTATGCCCAGGCAGTATTCAGTGGGGATAGGAATGGGATGCATTTAGTTTTACGCATGTCTGTAGATACATCATTACGTCAGGTACGCTGAATTTTTTAAAAGGATTTTTCATCGACTAAAACCAAATCTGATATGGGGCTTATTGTTAAGAAGGCATGGGGCCAGTGTGAGTGTGATCCTTTTTGATCTGGAGTTTAATATCGAGGAGTCATACGGCCAGTGTGAGTTTCAACCATTTAATCTGGGGCTTAATAAATCAAAGGGTCAGTGTGAGTTTCACCTCTCTTCGACGAATTATTTCAGAGCAATGGACCCTGTTCGTCGTCGAAAGGAAAGCGAGGAGTCGAAGGGCCAGTGTGAATTTCTCTTTCAATCCCGTGCTTTAATATTTATAACTCAAAGGGTTAGTGAGAGTTTCACCCCTTTTCGACAAATTATTTCAGGTTATGGACCATGTTCGTCTTAGAAGGTTTCCCATCAATCACGAATTCGTCTTCTCTACATAGCTACTGAAGTACTTCATTAATTTAAGCCACAAGTATTCCAACTCTTCTGAAATAAAAATCTTCGGGACTACGTGATCCTGTCCAACTGAAAGGACATGGGTACGTGCGTGCGTATTTTAATTAAATTATCCTATAATATAGAGACTTCAAACTTAGAAATATCATTCTGGGTGGTTTGTAGATGTGCAAAATTTATATGTATGTATGTATGTATGTATGTATGTGTTTCTTGTAACGTGTGTAGTGCGGTAGTACTGACTGAGAAAAGCGTGGGAATAACGCTGCTTTAGTGAGACTTGTATGTAAACTGGTGCATGTATAAAAAGTCATGTGCACGCGATTATATATTTTGGGACAACGATCGGTTTACTTGACACTCGAGTGCACTTTGTCATTTGCTTTCTAAGACGATAAAGAGATTCTGTCGTATTTCTAATGGGGAAACTTTCTTTCACGCTATTATCACTTTATGTATAAAACCGCTTACTGCACTAATTCTGCTTCAAAAAATATATTCTACATAGTTATATTTGTTATATAGATGCATTGTCTTGTTTCGTAAAAGACTTAACTGCCTTATTATCTCTCTCCCTGTTTTAGTTAATACATTGAAGTTTATGTTTCGTTGGCTAAACGTTGACTGCACTGAAGCAAAGAATGTGTCTGGAGGATTTATTGATAAAACTATGCTGGCTGCAAGTATCTAATTGTGAAACATTTTTTTTTTTTTACATTAATTACTTGACCATTCCATTAATGCCGAAAGCATCCCATTCATTTAAATTGATATCATTTATGTTCCCCAAATCAATCATGTCAAACGCACAGCACTTTCCCAGTATACGTTCCAGTTACAGCTTTTTTGTTATTGCTCTCCAGCGTATAAAATGGTCAAAAGTCTCATATTTATATAGGCAATTAATTTCGATTACCTTTATCAAGAGAATGGAACATTCTTCTGCAAAAGAGGTAGCATAAACAGTTATTATTGAGTCAATCACCACCACAGTTTTCAACTTTTGTTTACGCACATATATCAAGGGTATTGAAATTCAAGGCACAATACATTCAACTTCAGTGCATCAAGAAACATCTGTTATATAAAGTCGTTCTTGATGATAAAATAAGTGAATCTGAAACTTATTTTTTATGTATGTATGTATGTATGTATGTATGTATGCATGTATGTATGTATCATGTGTGTGTATATATGCATATACATACGTACATAATATATGCATGTATGTATGCATATATGGGTATGTATGTATATATGATGCATGTGTATCAATGCATATAAGTACATACGTAAAGTATGTATGTATGTATATATGTATGTATGTGTGTGTATCTTTGCATATAAGTACGTACGTAATATATGTATGTACGAATGTATGTATGCATGCATGTTTGTATGTATGCATACACGTACCTACGTAATATGTGTATGTATGTATGTATGTATGTATGTATGAATGTATGTATGAATGTATGCATGTGTGATGCGTGTTTGTATGCATATTCGTACGTACGATAGTATGTATGCATGTATGTATGTATGCATCCATGTATGCATATTACTAATTTTGTTAAATTTACGTTAAAAATCCAAAACACTTAACAAAACGAATCAGGTAAAATGCGAGGTTTAATTTTTATAATTATAAATCGTTATAAGGTTATAGTCACATTACAAGAAATAAATAGCAGTTCCATATTTTACCCATTGTTTACAAATACTATCAAAGGAAAGAAGAAGGACGCATGCATATAGAGATCGTTTCTTTTTGGTGTTATGAACTAATAACTTTAGTTTTCTGGGTCAGATAATACGATTTTAACCAATCCAAATGCTTGGAACAAAGACTTTGAAAAAATGTTGCAATTTTATTTACATATACTCTTCTCGTACGAACTGTTTATTGTGATTAATACAATAGTGATAATTTCTATTCTCGACTTCCGTTCTGTTGCGAATGGAAGTTTTTAAGGAACAAAAAAATAATTAAAAAAAATAAATAAAATTAAAATGCCCCACAAAAACAACAATATACCGTTTCAAATAAGCTGAAGTTTTAACCAAATTCATGGGAAATATCCACGGAATCCATGCTAATCTACATATTTTAATTTTAAATTCATTTCTATTGACAAGCGCTCAGCAGTAATTATAGTCCTTAACCTAAAACTTGACCTAAGCTTATTCTGATAATGGCTTTATAATTGCACATCGGTGATCAGTTAGTAGCTTGCCTATCAAGTTAGGTTCACTTTATACATGTATTATTCTATTACCCTTGTGTAATTTTCACCTAAATGGTGATGACACTGACATCTAGAATCATGGTTCAGAAAGGGACGCATATTCTTTTATATCGTAGATTATAAAGACGTTAAAAAAGAAGAAAAAATGCGTTTTTCAAACATTTGAGCGCGGAAACTATATACATTTAACGAGTGGGTACATGTAAACAGTTTCATGTATACTTAACTAGTGGGTACATGTAAACAGTTTCGGGTCTTATATACGTGTCCAGTAGTGCAAATTATATTTTTGTAAAGCTAGATGGTTGCGTTGTTGTAAACTATTTGCCTCTCTCTCTCTCTCTCTCTCTCTCTCTCTCTCTCTCTCTCTATATATATATATATATATATATATATATATATATATATATACTGTGACAAACCAATGCATGTTTTGAATGATCAATACCTATTCCGACTAACTCATACCTATTGTGACTAAACAGCACACACTGTGACTGACCAATACCAATATATAACAGACTAGTATGAACAACATCTATTGCAACTAACCAAGACCTATTCTAGCAGAAAAATACCTATTATGAATGAGAAATACACATTGTGATTAAGCAACTGTTATTGACTAACCAATATCTATCCTGACTGACCAATATTTTTGTGATTTACGAATGTATATTACGGTTGAACAACACCTTTTCTGGTTGATATATATATATATATATATATATATATATATATATATATATATATATATATATATACCTGTTTTATACTGACCAATACTTATTCTGACTGACGAATGCCTATTTTGACTAATTACTACCTATTCTAACCGACCAGCAAGGATTGTGACCAACACCATTTCTGACGGGCTAAGACATATTAGGAGAGACTGATACCGCTTGTGAATGAACAACGTCTCTTGTGACTAGCCAACACCTATTGTGACTGATCAATTCCTGCTGTGACTGACCAACATTCTGACTGACCAATACCTATTGTGACTAAAACATAGTCTAACTGTAGCACTTATTTTACCTAACCAACAAATATTCTTGGTGACCAGTGCATATTCTGATCGAGAAATGCTTACCGTGATTAAGCAACAGCTATTCTTATTGACCTGTAGCTATTATGGCTGACCAATGTTATGTATATCTATATTGCGTGCTTAAATTTTGTCTAAGTAGATGGTACTTTAAGTTATTGGTCCTTAGTAAAGAACATGTTTACATGGCTACCTTTTTTGTCCATGATTGTAGGTTATAAATAGGCTGTTTATGATCTTAGACTGTTCTAGAAACAATTTTCTTTTTTACAATTGATTGGAATTGTCCAGGCGAAAAACTCACATCTAGGTCAAGTAAAAATGTGTATATTGGGACTTGGCAAATAAATAATTCTTTCCTGTTTCATATCAGTGTGTGAGAATCCATAATCAGAGTTTGCAGTTGTTTGCAGGTATAATTCGAGAGGAATATTTATTTAAATTATTGAATTGAATTACCAACTAATGAGCAACACCTGTTCTTATCATGTCCACGCAAAGATGACGCAGTGTGCCAAACATGATCATCTTACGTACTCTCTTGATGGAAGTTCTAATTATGTGATCATAGAGTAGTATTATTCCATGAACGCAGTTGAAACATTATATAAACTATAAGGTACATTTTATTGCATGAATACAAGTGCAATATTTTATCACTTTTTCTGGACAAATGGGATGAGAAATGAGACGTTGTTGACTGTACAATGCTACAATGATAAACACTTACAGTGCGGTTAGGTAAGGTTATTATTGTGTGATCGCTGCATAGTGCATTGTGTCATATTGATAAATACTTACAGAGCGACATTGTGAGAGACGAACGTTCAACATTTGGCATAAGCATCGTGTAATTTTTATATTGAATGGATAGTTTTTTAACTGTTTGCTCAAAAATGCATTAGCTATCAGAGGAAAATCAGTAATTTCGTGAACTCGTCATGTGCTGAAAAACCATTGATGTCGTGAAAAGATTAAAAAAAAATTATTGTCAAAACACTACCTCTACACAAGATTATACATTTGGCAAGTAACAAAGTCGTCAATAAACAGTTGGAGAAAATCTATCCAATTATTTACAAGAAACGAGTGCAATGTCCTGATTATAACACCGTGCCTTACAGTAACCACCGAGTGAAAATAGGAGAGTGCAAGGCTGGAGTTCGTTTTGACCAGAGACCCTTGACCGAGAAAAAGCAACGCTTTCTGTCTGATATTTGTTACACAGAGAGCGGCCAAAAGTTGAACGAAAACTAGTGTAATATTGACACAAAAGCGCACCAACCGCCCGAAGCATTTGCTTCATCATTCATGCAACAGCGAGGACGAGACCAAGAGAGGCATAGAAGACTAAAATAACATGGACACAGCAAGAACAAGACCAAAAGCTAAACCTCGCTATTAATATTTCAGTGAAAAGCAACGGTGATCTCCCGAGATTAATGTAAATGTTCCAAGAGGGAGCTCCGTCTATGTGCTATTCCACCTACGATATTGACGATAGAAGAATCACTTCAAAATTCCATCAAGTGTCGTCCATAAAGATGTCAGCTCCCATGAAGTTTAAAATCAAAAGCAAACTGTAGACTACATCGATCTGAATAACAATTTCCTGTACCTTAAATTAAAATGGTCAATAATGGTAATACGAGTCCAGACTCGAGTGGCTGCCGTCAACAATTTCGTGTAGCCTTTGTAAAGCGAAGTGGATTGATACCTTATCAGCGAAATAGCAGCATTCCGACACTTACCATTACAGAGTCCACTAAGAAATCTATTCATTCATTGAAAAGAAGCCAAGAACACACTCTTAGATGCTTATGGGGTGTGTAAACCCCACAATTTCAACGCGTTCACAAACACAGTCTTAATAGAGGGTGACGACGATCACAATGTAGGACCTAAAAACCTAAAAGAGAAACTCAAAAAAGGCCGAAGTTCTGACACGATAGACCTTTTGCACTTGGACATGCGACTGCATGATCAGTATTTATGAAATGGATTGACTGTACCTCTGAGGCTGAATCGGAGTAGCAACGTCTTCCATATGATGGCCATCGCTAACGATTTCGAAACCATCATCAAAGAAGTGAGATTGTGCGTATGATGTTTTAGAGGTAACAGGCACGACTTCATTTCAGGCTTTGACCAGAACTACATCTAAGTATCCCGTACTACGAATGGAAGTCAGAATTATCACTATCGCTGCTGGCCTTCGATCTAAGATCGAATATCGTGTGTTTAAGGGTTTGTTACCTAAACGCCTTTTAATTGACATGTTAACTAATGTGGTCCTTATACAAAACTGTTTTTGAAAATCCTTACATTTCTACCACTACAATGTCTCCAAGACTTAAGTTTGTGTGTCAGACGTTTTCAACCGAACATTGCCTAAAAAAATTACTCGAGTTCTTACCTGACCCTGTTTGAAGCAACGGGGCAATTGGATACGTTCGCGTTAAACATGGTATTTCATACAACAATTTTCATAGGAGGTTATTGTTTGTTGGATTTTGATTTTACACCAGACCATGACAGTTACAAAAGAAAATTCCGCCCTATAAAACGGAGACAACTGCTAAAGGACATTTGGTTTCCTCCAGCCATCGAGAACAAGGTAAACGTGATCATATTTGCAGACTAAAATAATATCCTTGAATCAGCCAAGTGATCCTAGACTACTAAATTGGAAATAGATTATCAAGATTAACAGCACACAATCAAAATCTTAAATAATGAGGAAAAGAAGCAGTAAAAAAGATACAAAACGGTGTGTGTGTGTGATTTGGATGGTCATGATCATTAGCTCTTTTATTCAGTTCGGCAAATGTATTTTAAATCAATGGCAGGATAAAACCATCGTGAACCTCTAAAGACCAGGTCTTAGTAACCAACAGTTTCAACCCTATAAATATGTTCATCATGTTTTTGTTGCTGTATGTTATTTTGTTGTACGTGTTATCTGTTTACCCGGTGTAGATAATTGTGGCATTGCATTTTGACCAGAAGGGACTGCCCTAATACTCCATATTCGTTACTGTTCCATAAAAGTGAGTTAGCTTCATCAGTGAGTTGAGCGGTGCCTGTCAAATTTTCATAAAAATCGTTCATCGCAATTTTTTATTGTTTTCATCTGTCTGTTTGTCTCTCTGTAAGCCCCAGTAATTTCACTTTCCGTAGGGTTTCATACCGTTCCATCCACGTCAAATTCTGGTAGGGATCCATAAGCCGATATTGTCAAACGCTTGTAAAGCACCATAATATTAAATTCCCGTAGGACTTCATACCGTCCACAAAACCAATAATGTTAAACTCCCATATATTCATACCACTTCCAACTTTTCAAACTTGCCGTAATGCTAAATTCTCATAATCCCATATTACTTACCATAACTACTGTTGAAAGGGATTCGAACGAGCACTGAGGAAAACGGATACTAATATCAAATGACACTCAAGCTAATTATTTATGGTAAACAAATTGTTGCTCTCGACATAAACAAAAATAGTTTCCTAAATATGAAAACGCTCTTTTAATGTACAGAAGAAGCAAATATGGCCTTACCAATGACCACTCTGTATAGCTTGAGTGTGTGCAACAACGTTGGATGAATGAATTATTTACAGAGTACGTGTTATCTCACAGAGCTGAGTCGAGACTCGAAGCTTGAAGACGAAAATGAGAGGCGAACGCGACATCCTATTTCAGTCAATACAATACTAATGGATTTGGAATTTTTAACGTAGCTTTAACAATTTTTTAGTCATATCACTACACTGTCTGCAGTGTGGCAGTTTATTGTGATGTCTACCACTGGGGCATCATTCTGCAGACATGTAGAATGTTGTTCCCCTACAGTCACATTATCCTGACACCAGGCTGACCAGTCCTAACAGTAACCTCTTAATGCTGAGCTCCAAGCGAGGCAGCTGTCAGTAACATTTTTATAACTCTTTGGCATGTCTCGATTGGGGCTCGAACCCGCGATCTCCCGCATCCGAGGCGGACGTTCTAACCACTTGGGGGAATGGAATAACTTTTCTTCCAAGTCTTGGGCACATGGTAATGAAGATAAAAACTTGACCTTCATGTGAAATCTTGTAGGATTGTTTTCTTGGTTTCTCATTAAAAGACAACAAGCAAAGTTTTGCATTTGGCGTAAAGTTTTATGCAAAGATTTCCTCCTTATTTTCATTTAAGTTGTTGATGCTATAACAGAAAAAGGGTAATACTGACATTATTGACGGTTTAAACGTTATAACTTATTTCAATCGTCTACAGCGTTATACGTTAATCAGGTCAGTCCTTCCGTCAGTTTAACAGCATTATACGTTAATCGAGTCCGTCACTTTTGCAACGTTATACCTTAACCAGGCCAGTTTTGTAATCCGTAATAAACAAAGTATATTACTTTAGTAGAAACTAGTTCATATTATTCCTTACCGAATTTGTCTCCTTCAATACTTATCGCATATATTATTTTGCTACTGCTGGGCAGACAAACGTACAGATAGTGTCGAATCCGACTGATCTACAAACAGAAACACAACCGACGGACGGATAAGCATGTCTCATAAAATGAAAGGGAAACTTTGATACAGTGATGACAACGGAACAGTAAATGTACCATCAGCATTTATGGGTGACATACTTTAGTTTTAAAGTTCGGGACTGTAAGTTAATCAAACGATGGTCACATTTATCGGTGTCAGTTACGCCCCGTCATTCAAATCGAATGTCCCATAGCAAAGTCCTTAAAATTAAAGCAGTCCTGTCATTTGCTGAAACAAACCATGATGACGACCGCAATGACACGTTTTATAACAAAGCTATGCTGATACCATGTATGTCATTTACTGAAATAATCCATACGGACACCCGCTGTCATTTATTGAAACAAACGATACTGATGCCTGGAATGCCATTAATTGAGACAAACCATACCGACACCCGCTACGTCATTACCCTATACAATTACCAAGTCAGCTGCATATATGGTTAATCGCGTATTTCATAATTTCCGTTTACTTCAGGATAATCGGAAAACTTTTTCGTCTCCGAAATACAAGTGGATTATCGTGCTCGACGTTTCTTGCTTTAATCATAAAGTTTGCTTTTTAGAAGTCAGGACCATTTTCGTCTATACTATCAAGCAAAAAGATACTTTTCCTCTCCTCTCCATTGGGGAGCTGAATTTGTGAAAATATGATATACGTATTCCATTAATGTTTGATAAACAGTGTTTATTTACTTGAAAAGGCATATCTAAGTTATAATTAATCACCACACCTCCTTGTTTATCATGATCCATTAATTCTTTTTTTTAAAGCATCACATTTTTCAGTATTGATTCAAGCGATGCATACCATATACCACATCCAGTTCTTGATAATAACTACGGACACGCGTGATAGTTTATTTTTTATTACTTATGCATAATGAATAGGAATAGGGTCAATATTTACACAGAAAATCAATTCAAAATGCAAAATAAAGAGCTAGAAAGGACTACCCCACTGTTCAATCGATCAATCAATCGAGCGAGCGAGAGAGAGAGAGAGAGAGAGAGAGAGAGAGAGATACCACTAATATTCAGCACTGCTAATTAATAGCCCAATCTCTAGTGTGGGTACGGCAGCTGTTAATAAACCACTGCATACTATATATTCCAAATGCATCTGCCCAATTTGATCACCTTGCAAGGTATAAAAGTTTACTATCGTGTTTTTAGCAGTGTGGTTTGGAGGTACGGAACACATCTTGTCCAGCCAGAGTGGGTCACCTAGTAAATTTTAGCTATA
>JAECUM010003058.1:0-140606 GCA_016617855.1 Megalonaias nervosa | reverse complement strand
ATCCATCGAGATCATCCACAGATCGAGCATCATCAATATCGGTGATAAAGTCAATAATATCATTACCGTCCTCGTCCAATAATTTTGCATTTTCATTAAAATCTTTAAGCACGTTGTAGCATCGCTGATCATTTATAGATGCTGCCACAACATAGAACTTATCCCACTTGAGACATCTCATGATCAGGTTAAGCAACAACTGCGTCTTACCAGACCCAGATGGACATATCATAATTGCTTTGTTAGAATTTGGTAGCGATCGATGAAGCTTGACTGGCTCTTGCTTTCGTGTCGCTGAAAAATCAATGATATCCATGTTGTAGGAATATAATAATATGAATTTATGTTGTGTTCAATGCTGAGCACCTACCCCCACCAGTGAATTAAAAACATTAACGACGAGGAATAAAAAGCGTGCACTTACAGGCAAGTTTGTAAAATGTGGTACAAGCAAATACAGATTTATCTCATGAAACAGGCGGAGATATCGCTGCTTCAATGCGAAAATTAACAGGAGCTCCATGGGCTATGTATCCTGGTGAAAAGCATCTTACTAGATATAATTATTGTGGTCCTGGAACCCGACTTGATATCCGACTTGACGAGAAAGATCAACCAAGACCTGGAGAGTATCTAATTAATGCGATTGATCAAGCGTGCCACGTTCATGATGTCGCGTATAAAAATCCAGATCTACAACAACGACATATTGCAGACGTGAAGTTGATTCACACTTTAAAGTTTGTAAAAAAAAAAATAAATCTCTCAGAGAATTGCTTGCTAATTGGCTGGTAAGATCTGCGATGAAAGGTAAACTAGTGTTAGGGGCTGGTAATTAATCATAAGTAACTATTATAATGGACTCAATTTATTATACCTAAAGAGGATTTTGGATGGGTAGAGCAGCGATGAGTAAACTTGCTGATGCAGCAGGTGTCTCACGTTCTGTTGCCGCAGATTGGTTAGCACGATAGGCAATATGGCAAATTTATCTACCACCACCTAGAAAGATTCAGTACGCAAATTTTGATGTCAGCACTCCCAATAAAGTTCATCAGGCAGATATTTATTTTTACCGCATGATACTATTAAAACACGTCAACATCAGTCGCGTACATACAAATACGCGTTGACTGTCGTTGACGTTGCAAGTAGATATAAAGAAGCAGAACGACTGTGGACAAAGACAGCAACTGAAGTTGCATCTGCGTTTGAACGAATTTATCAACGAGGACCCTTGCGATGGCCACAGTTGCTACAGGTTGATCCTGGCAAAGAATTTCTTGGTGCAGTAATGTCGATGATGAAACAACATAACGTCAAAATCAGACGAGGGCACACCGTAATTCATCGCGATCAGGCAATCGTTGAGCGAATTAATCGAACACTTGCTGAGCGATTGTTTGGATATCAGTATGCACAGGAAATATCCCTAAATAAAGTTCAGGCGGAAAAGAGATCTCATGAATGGGTTGTAAGACTACCAAGTGTGATAGCTGCGTTAAAAAATGAAATTACTCGTGGAATTTCTATGAAACTTATCAATGGAATCACAAAAATATATACCAGTACAATGACGTGACTCTTTCTCAAAACAAGCAGTATTAGGTACTGTGACTGTCAGATATTTATATGAGCCTGGTGAACTTGAAGGTGGCAAAAAAGAGCAATTGATCCTATTTGGAGTGTGACCAAACAAAATTTCCAGCGTGGTAATATCCACGGGTAGACCCACAATCTACAGACTGGATTCAACTGCTCCTCAACGTGGATTTGTACGTGAACAATTACAAGTAATTCCTGAAGATACACAATTACCACCGCCTTCACTTTTGTGAAGGATTATTGGCTAGAAATAAGGCACTGGCCCCTCGACGTCGATTACACTCAAGACAGGTCAGCATCACATTTTCGCGTGTGTGTCCGAGACTACTATTAATTCAATCCACGGTAAACTGTCGTGGGTTATTAGGAGAATACTGCCACAACATTACTGTGCTACACAAAGCACAGTGATTATTTTGTTGTTGTTTCAGTGTCATGATAAATTCAATATCAAGATCGAAGTCACGTTTATTCTTTTTGTCACACTGCTCATAATTAACTAATTTTTGTCATTACTATATCATCGCAATTGCTAGCAATGGTTTTCTGAGTTTGGTTATTATTCATTGCGCAGTTTATGATAACCCTCCGTAGCTGAGACATTCTTCAGACTCTCGACACTGCTAGATAAACTAAATTTGACCATTTGATCCGATCATCGACAATCCAGATATTTGTATCGGAAATAGTTAATCCTTGTGATGAATGAATCGTTATAGCATATCATAAAGTCCATGGAGATTTATCCATCGTTAACGCGTTCTCAACAGAACCCACAGGAACAACAACAATATCATTTATTACAAGTTTTTGTTTCTGATTAATTCCAGGAATCTCAACATCAATATTTTGTTTACGTGTATCTGCAGGGCGATAACATAATGGTACAGGTATATCTGAAAACTTTACTTTATGCAACAGAAATAATTGCTGTTGAAGTGTATCACGAACTATCTTTCTACTTGCAACTATCAAATCAGTTGGTCTCCACATATTCCAAAAATCATTCACAGGAGTTTCTGGAATTACTTAACTCATTATTTCACATTTAATTTTATCTGGTTGTAGTCTGATTAACATTTAAACTCTTTCAGCGTTGAATAGAGCGCCCGATGATCATCAGGTATTTCCTCATAATAATCTACAAAAGTGTTTAGCCGTTCATGCGGAGGTGATCCAACAAAAGGTGGTGGTTGACCATGATCACCAAACATGACAACAGCAGTATTTCGAGTCAATAACCAATCAAGAAACATTTTTAATACCTCAGAGGATACCGTGCATATTTCATCCCAAATAATGATCTTAGGGATATATTTCTCACCCATTCGTTCAGATGTCCACGCATCCTCCCTTCCATCGAAAGAAGCTGCGATAAATATGAGATTTGACACCTCTTACTTTCATCTCTCTGGCAAGCCGGTGATTTGGAGTTAGTACAATTATGTCAAGATTTCGAAATAATTCAATCGCGCGTGTTGTTTTACCAGAACATCCAGGTCCGTTGAAATAAACAGCTTTAGTCTGGCCACAGGATGCCGATGTTGCTGATGATAGTATTGACATTTGACTATTTTTATAATATGTTTCCTTAGATTCAACGTCGGCGGATTCAGATTAACTAAGTATCTTTTCTCGCTTTTTCTCCATTCGCCCAATGATGCATCAACGCCGATATGTAATTCATTTCGCAATCCTGCATTTTTTATTGATATAAAAGGAAATCTGTGGCGGCTCTGACGGCGGTATCAGGAAATCTGTTTATCATCGATAATAAGTTTATCGAAACATATGCGAGCATCGAAGATCTTAAATGAGTGAATTGTGGTGAGTCACCATCAATATAGCTGACAATTGTTCCTAATTTGGCTCCGTCCGATAAGTTAACATTACTTCGACTTACAAATATATTTTTCTCTGTTGTATCGGCAATTATAAAATCGAGCTCAGCATCGTCGATAATTAATCTTGTAAAATGTCGTTTATGATCATATGATCCTCCTTGTGTAAATTTACCAATTATTTTTCTGTCAAGGTCTTTTGCAAGTTTAATTTCGTATTCTACAGCATAGGAATTCTCGTCGAGAACAAATCTCTCAACGACAGCGGGTTTTGGTAGCCAGACTTGTTTTCGTGGACGATGCGATATTATTGCTTCACTCACAGTTAACGATATTAATATTTTTGCATCAAGCATATATCATAAAAAAAGCTATTGGAGTCCAACCACGTTTATTAAAATAACGACCAAACCAAACAGCGACAATCGGATGAAGGTTTTTCGATGCAAACTCGAATGACTCGATACATGCAAATCCAGTTAAGTGAAAATCTGGTAATGGTAAATCTATCGCAACTAGAGTCATCTCGTGTGTTAGACGTCCAAATCTTTTAAAATACTCAGAACACTCTCCATTCCAAGAAAACTTCCAGGATAACATGCAACCATATCAACTGAGATAACATCCTTATAATCGTGTTTAGTATTCCACAATCCGCCGTGTCAGTATTTGACACAACTGCGTTGTATATCTTCAAGACATTCCAGCCGTGTTGGCCTCCGTGAATTTTTCTTCTGAGAAAAGTAAGCAGCAACAGACGAAACGGTAAAACAATTATTAAGTAATTGTTCCGCAGTATTACCATCTTTTGTATATCTGAAGGCCATATTTTTCATTTCCGAGTGGAGGGATACAGATCAATAAATATCTCCATTATGCCGTACAAACTGATCATAATAGCTATACTCGGAACTTTGAAACAACCACACGGATACAGGGTCACTCTTACTGATATTTCTGATAAATTTGAACATATCACCGTCAAAAAATGTAACAGTTCGTGTTAGTGGAAATAATGTTACGTCCGACGTCCACGCGTGCGACTTATGATCAATGATCTCCATCGAAGCTCCCTTTGAATTATATTTTGCTTCGTACAAAATCTCGCCGGTCAGTGTCTTCACCCTTATTGGAAATTTTAATTTTTTTTTCCAGCTCAGCAACGTCTTTGATTGTAACTCCATTTTCTTTAACGCACTCGGCACATTCATTTATCTTTTGACGTCGTAAATCCGTTAAACCATTTCCACGTATCTCGTTTGTGAAATGTTATATAACTCTTTCAGCAACACAATTCAGCGTCGAAAGTTTCATCGGGCGGAGATCATCGACCCTAGGTTTATCATTCAGCGGATATATCGCATAAACAACTGCCGTCACAGGATATGCTCGTTCATAATATAGTTTGTCGATACCAGTCAGTATTCCTGGTTTGGAATTTTTATTTAACGTGACAACATCTCCAGCGGGATGTAATCGAACAGGGTCGCGTTTGTCACAAATAATCCAGGTGTCGTCTTTCGCAGCGGCATCTACCGCAACAGTAAATTTTATACTTAAACGGTATCTTTGTTCAACGTCGAGATACTTAATGATTGTCCTTTCACGTTGGTCGTTCATTGTAGCATCAAAGTCTTGCCTACTTCTGAATGTTGACCACAAAAGAACCGCACCATCGTTGCGAAACTCTCTTTCTTTGCTTTACTGATACAATTGATTAAAGTCTGATTCGTCGAATCAGAATCAGCATCAACCAGACCTCGCCTCGGCAAGTCAAGGGTCATTTTGTCAAAATCAAATCTAGCTTTAGAGGGTTTAATCGCAGATAATCTCGTAAATTCCTGCATGTTATAATTAAGGCAAATATATACTTAAATTAAACTTCAAAACAATTATATAATCATTCAAGCAAAGAACAGTTTTCAGTGATTGATGATTGGATCTGCAAGGCATTGTAATCGGGATCGTATAAATGAATTCTGTGGATACCATATGCAGAGTGTGAGACGAGGAAGTTAGGACCAAAACCGTGTTTAAAGTGTAACGTCGGAGTCAGGGGTGAAGCGCAGTTGTCCGTAGAATGCAGCGATAAAAAATACAGAGCTTTTTGAAACGGTATTATGATCTAAAAAAATGATGGTAATCAACCTCAGATAAAGAAACGCTGAAGATTATCTCACTAGATTTTAACGCTAACATACCTTTTTCTAGTAGCAAAATAATAATTTAGACAAATAATATTTACTATATAAATGAAGCAAGAAAATATCTCCGATGAATTTGTAACACATCCTATCATCAAGAATTATGAGTCATCGTGTCCCGGTGTGATTAGGAACTGTCGCCTAAAAAGAACAGCCGGATCGGTTGATAATTGTGGTTATCTCAGATTTATTGTTGGCAAAAGGTATCTCAATGATAAATTTATTTATGAATGTTATGGTCTAATCGAAAAGTCACATTGACGGCCAAAAACTCGATAATTCTTTGAATAATTTGCAGGCCATTACACAGTCAGAATTGTAAATTGGGAGGTAATGGAAAATATAATAAATCTGCAAAATAAAGAGACATGGGAAGAAATAGAATTTCAATCGATACATGCAGCTAACAAACATGTTTGCATTTTCACAGCCTGGATACAACGTGTTGCAGATAAAATAGCCAGATGAGCATTTTTAAAGAAATGCAATCAAAGCATAATATTTAAGTATCTAGCAACAGACGCCGTCACTTCTGAATTTTACGATGAAGTAGAACAGCAAAATAGTAAGGGAAATAACTCTGTCAAGTAAAACTTCCTTCAGTGGAAAGATTAAAGAGCCATCTCGCTTGCATTTTATAACGACTTATGCTTATAAATGGAATTCATTTTTTTTTTTTTTGGTTCTTTTTCTTCTTGTGTTTTTCAAAAAATATTATTCTTGTTTTTCCGACTTTGTTAGGTTCCTTGCCGACTTTGTCAGGGATAAAAAAGAGAAAAACAGACAAGCACCACCCCCTCGATGTAATCAACGTGAGCTATTTTTGGATTTCCAGGTATTGGTCACATTATATATAATTTCTAAAACATATAATTGCATGAAGGATCCGTTGACTAGCGGTTAGTGTTGTGAAATTTCATACTCGACGTCTGGCGTTCCAAACCCCGTGACTGACAAACGTGGTGGGTGATATTTTGCACTCACCGGGTTTTGAGTTTGGGGGTAGGTGTGCAGAAAATTTAAAATTTTGTAATCTAAAATTACTCGATATGTCCATGAAGTGGAAAACGGGAGCACCAAAAATAGACAGTAAGATTAAACCAGACAGTGGCTGTTAACTCATGAAGTAGTAGCACTGGTAAATATATATATATATATATATATATATATATATATATATATATATATATATATGAGAACGATAGTTTTTTTCCCACTCTGGTCCATGTTTAGCTCATTGGAAAATTACTGGCAATGGTTACTGTCTTTGTTTAGCTCAATGGAAAATTACTGACGCTGGTTACTGTCCATTCTGACTTCAATGGAAAATTACTATCAGCGAATACTGTGAGATTTTCTAACACTCGGGTCCATTCTGAGTTCAATGGAAAATTACTGGGCAGTACATTGCGCGATTATCAGTATGCGCGCACTTGAAATATGTGTGCAACAGGCTGCCTGTATTGTATATGTCGTCTGTTAAGGCAATTTGCTGCACTGTAAGTGAGAAATAGCCACACACCGCTCTTACTGGTTATTTTTTATTTATTATAAATAAATATTTATTATATAATGAATTCCGAAAATATTAATGCATTTATTTCTGCGATGAAAAAATTACATGACGATGATATAGAACTTTCTGATCCACTTGATCCTGAAAAAAATACAAATGATTTTGAAGTGTTACAGGAACGAAAATCTGAAGAAAGATACACATTAGCAGCCGAATACAGGTTTATTAAATTACTCCAACAGTCAATGAAACAATCGCTAGTTTATGTCGATGATGATATAAACATCCGGCAATTCGTTTAACTCGCACAGGCGATTGAAAAAGTTAGATCAGAGTTATCACGCGAATAGGAAACAAAAAAGATTTTGAGTTCACGTGTAAGACAGTTGAACAAATGTATGTACGATTGTAAACCCCTTGACTTCTTCAAGAACTCTGTCGGGGGAGGGGGGAATTATGAAAATGAAAGTGGTGACAACGTCACTCGTGAAAGTGAAAGTTGTGACATATAAACAAAGTGAAAGCTATGATTTTAAGAGTTCCATTTTTATTTTTAATAATTGTTGATCAGTGGCAGAAAAATATTCTTGGTCAGTTTTATTATAATTTTTGTAACATCAAGAGAAAAATCTTATTTTTTTTTACTGATTTTTGGTCAATTTACATTGATTTTCAGTTAATTTTCAATGAATTTTCTTCTTGTTTCTTAGTCTGATTTTGAAAATTTGAAGTCAACATCCCGACCCCGTTTCTAATTGATTCTAATAGAGAAATCTAAAAAATAAACAAATATCAGTCAAAATTCTGCTAAAAATCAGTAAAAATCAGTCAAAATTATGTTAAAAATGAGTCAAAATTCTCTTAAAGACCATCAATTTTCCAAGGACTTTTTAATTTCTCTAACAGAATCAATTAGAAACTGGGTCGGGTTTTGGCCCTCAAAATTTTCAAAATCGAACCGAAACAATGATTTAATTTTTTATTCTGATTCTGATTCTGATTATAATATTTATTTTTATTCTCATTCTGATTCAAATTATAAGATTTTTTTTTTATTTAATTGAGAATTTTTTCCTATATCGCTTACATCATCGAGAATCTTTCTACGAAGTTTGTTCGGACAATAATAACACACCATCAACTGTTGTGCGGGGTTTAGTTTTTATATCTCGGCAATTATTCCATCAAATCTCCAAGTGGAACTGCAGGGGTAAATGAATATAAGATGTATCCCTGCTGTGTCTGCCTGGATTTTTCAAGATCTACTTGATAACTGCCATCGATCGCATCACATACAAGGTTTACAGATATAGTTAATGTGATCTTGACAACACATGGTGATACGTGACGACAACCGCAGTCTGGATCATTGTTATGTTTGAGAACACCTGAAGCGGCGGTGTTTGCCGCTGGGAATATTTTTCTACATGATTCTAGCATCGCTTGAAAATATTCATCGATGATATCACAGAAGCTTTTTATCAACTCATCGGTGTTGAATCCTGGTATTATGAATTTTGGTAATTCAGCTTCAGTGATCGTATAGTGTTTGAGAAACAGTTGCTTAATTGTCGTTATCTAATCTGGCAGTTAATATTAATAACAATTTCAGTAATAAACCAATTAGTATATTTTATGTCGGATATAACCTGGTTTAGATGCTGTACCGTTTCAATGATTTGATGTTTTAGATCGTCGTTTGGATATTTTCGTATATAACTTTTAAATAACTGACTCAGTTTGCTGCATACACGCGTGTGTTCATGAGTAATACCTTCGACGAACGAATTAATATATTTTTCGTCGATAATTGGTTTTCTGTTGTCGTCATAATCACAGAAAATTTTATGTAGCTTTAGAAGTCTTGTACCATCGGTCGCAGAAAAATATTAACTCTCAGGATCTAATATCGCTGTGTCTTCCCCCAGGCCAATTACTTTGGGTCGATCCATCCATTTCCATGGATAATTTTTTTCGATACTCTGGAATGGAAGAAAATATTCGTTTGTCTGAAACGTAATCAGACCGTTGAGGGTGCGGTGGTGCTGAAGGTGTTGGTGGTTGTACTTCAGGCCATCCTAACACAGTTCGGATCAACTAATGATATATATTTACGGTATAATCTGGCGTTGATATTTCAATGGCGGCTGATAATGGTGGCTCATCAACCGTGATAGCGATTTTTGGATTCTTTTCCTGAGATAGATTTAATCCTGTTTTGGAATTCACCATTGCTCAGTTCTATTTGATAACTGCCTGTAGGAATACCAACAACTTGCCAATCGGGGGTTCCATCAGATTTATTTTTATACGCAAATACCAATGAAATATTTGCTTGAAACCTAACAAACGATTGTGATCTAATATTTGGCCAGCTGCAATATACTCGCAATTGCGCTAACGCTATTTCTTTGGCTGAAATTGCCGTTGGTAAGCTAACGTCAAACTAAGGCTTGGTTCAGCTCGCTGATATCATCATGGTTGTTGGTGGTGTTGTATTAGCGACGATTTGTTCTAGTAATTCTTGCGACATTTTTTTTTTAAGTCCTGATTTTAAATGTCTTTAGACTTTGACTGTCCTTGTCAGAGACGGAAGTGTCTGGATTTCCAGTTGCTTCATGGTAAACCTTAATCATTTCTGCGAATTCCTGATCTAATATTGCTCCATCATTGAGCCCTGATGATATCAACAATGATAATTTGGCGTGTGCGCGTGTTTCCGCTGATAGCAACATTGTATATTCGTGTAATTTATCAGCCACACACGTAGATATCTTTTTTGTGATGATATTAAGAATACCAGCAACACTGGTTATAACTGCAACACAAATTCCTATTACTGGTGCTATTATGTAGGTGGCTTATAATGATCCGATTATAGTTGCTGTTTCAGCGACCACGGCTAATGCGGAGTATGCAATTATGTCAGTAACAGCAACACATCTGCGCTATTTTTTTTTAGTTTTACTGTATACGCACCAATGATATTTTTCAGTTGGGTCTGCCACAAACACGCTTCCTCGTAACTGAAATGTTGAACGTCAATCGATAGGCTCATTATATAAATTGCTAACAATTTAAGTAGGTGTTAGTTTGGCGACTAATTCAAGACACCAATAATACAACACGCCGAGGTCCTTTTCATCGGGTTCCACCACAAATGTTCTCTCGTCTTATTGATCCAGTATCAATAACATAGATCCAGAAGATCCGACTGACGGAGTCAGGAATGGAGAACGCCGTGAAATCGTGGTAGATATTGTAAATGTTGTGGAGCCGAGTACTGAGAGCCTGTATATTTCGGTAACCTCAGCGCGATGTTTGATGGATTTATTGAGTTGTGTCCATAATGTTGATCCAGACGCTACTGTATATACTACACTATCGGTAATCTTTTTGATCTCAGAGAGCTTAATATAGATGACTGCTGGACTCCCAAACAATTCATTAATGGCTCTTTTCACGTTTCTACGAAAATTTACAAACGCGGCTACATCAGTAGCATATTCAGGTCTAAATGTGGTCATTCCATCATTGATTGTTGTTAACGAGGACATCATCGGGATGTTGCTATTGTCGGCGTATTTCTTCGTTGCAGCGTCAACGTTTAATACTGGTTCTCCAAGACCAGTAATATTATTATTAGCCATATTGAGAGAACCAGTCATTCTATCACAGGTGGATAGTAAACGATCATTGATCTCGGTTCTGATCGTGGTGTTGTTCTTGTTTAGGTATTTTTTAATTATTTTTTTTTTTGCTACATCATCGTCTGATTTTGTTTCTCTCACATTGATAATTATATTTTTGCTCATGTTCAGATCCCAATACATAATATCTCCAATTCTACTGATGCGTCCAGCAATTTTTCCCTGAGTATTAGAATTGATGCCTCCGAGTTTTTAATTTTACCGTTTTTAGCAAACACCACTATGTTATCTTCGGTCGCATCTGGCCTATGATGATGACAAGTAGTTTTTACTCGAATACACAAGAAGGAAGATCTTTCTTATTTGAATAATTTTAGATCTATATCAGTTTTGTCACCACTATCAAAGTTATTAGAAAGAGATGTTTGTAGAAACTACCTGGAATCTTTTAATCGACTACATTTACAACAACCAGGCTTTCGTGAAGGACAGTAATGGCGCAGGACAAATTGGCATGAGTTTGGTTACAAAAAAAAGGAACAAAGAGATCGCAAACCATCTACCCTGTCCATACGAAGACGTAATAACCGTATGCGGGATATAGCAGATGCACTCATGTAGAGGCTTCTTGTGGCGGAGAGCAGTAGGCCGCACAAAGGAAAAAGAAACGAGGTCTCAAGTATTAAGGTAAAGTTAAAGGCAAAAAGGTGTACGAAGAACGATATAGACTTCCCAGTCAAGAAGTCGAACAGGTTCTATTCAGGCCAAACTTCAAACAAACTGGCTGAGCTTATCCCGCCAGAAAGGGGTCAAGAACAAACGTATCTGATGGTAGGTGTCTCGGAATTGGTAAGAAAATAACTTTGTGTTGCATTAGAACAATTATATGCAATGGATTTCGTTGACGCGTACAATGTTACCTATACTAATTTTATTTTCATGCTTTTTTTACCTTGACTAATAATAACTGAGTAATAGATGCATGTTGTTGTAGATCGTTCGCAGCAAGATACGCATGTTTCATGATGTGCACGGGTACGTTACCCTTGTCTCTTGGAATTGCTTTTTGTATAGGATGCATATGCTATAATCGGACATAATGATTCTGAGATCTTGTCATGAAGTGTCTACTTTACAGACAGTTTACTACAGCCGTAAAGGCAAGTACTAGTGTACTTTATAGTATTACTAATTTCTAATTGTAGTTGTATTTATACTTCGAAAGTCTCGTCTGCATGTACTATTTCAGTTTTTATTTGTTATATTTGGACTTTCGGTCAATTGTACCGGGTTTGGGATATGAAGGATAGTCACTTTGTCTTTTAACATATTGGAATAGAAAGTTAAATGTAGTGTATTTGAATGGCTTGTTATAATAATTATTAGTGTGTATTTCTTGTATATTTTGAGTATCATTGATCAGATGTACATATTTGCTTTGTAGCATTGACGTATTTATTCTACATATTATGGTAACTAGTTTGGTTTATCTTTCCTTGGCAGCATGGCAGCATAGCTAGCAAAAGGGCGACGTAGCTGGCAGCATGGCATCCGAGTATGAGAAAGGGCAACTTGAATTGCAACATAGCCTCATAGCTGGAAAAGGCAACAATGTTGGAAACAAAGCAACATAGCTGGCAAAGGGGTAACATTGTTGGAAACTTCAACATAGTTGGCAAAAGGGCAACATGATTGACAACAGAGCAGCATAGTTGGCAACATATTCGGCAGCAAAGTATCACAATTGGCAGCAAAACAATATGGTTGGCAACAAAACGTCTTGATCGAAAAGAGGCTGGAGGAGCCAAAGGATAGTTTGTTCAAGGGTATAAATTTTGAACTGCGTATTTTGAATCTTGAACTGTGAATTTGGAATGTTGACAACGAATATGGTTACATAAACCACAAGAAATGATTTTATTAAAATAACGTTCACGTTATAATGAATACAAAACTGCATTAATTGTATATGACAACGTCAATATCCTTATCATCCGATGATTTTTTGATATATTCATGCTAGGGTCTAGCTTTAACTTTTGTTGTAATGTCATGTTATGTAAGATAATGAATATCAAGTCCTGGTTTTAAGTCTTTTTCAGAGTATTTGTGTTTGTTTGGGTTTTTTTTTTTTTCATTATCTTTTTTTCATTTCATTGTTGCATTAATAATTATAAAGGCCTGATGTAGAGAAATGGCGAGCCTGCTGTATATCGACGCTGACAGTGTGTTGATACATGTCGAGGCCTGGATCGCACAAGTTCCGCACGAGGGCATCGTGTGGTAGAGGCTCTGGGTGTGTAGACGATGCACTCTCGTCTGCTGTGGCCGCGTGAGGATCAACGCCTCAATTTGTTCAGAAGCAACGGCAAAGCCGCACAGCCTCGCCACGATTCACATGTCCTCATTTAAGCCAGTAAAGTTTAGGTCGGGCCTCAATAAGTCATGGACTCCGATGCTTTTACACTAGTAATAGTGTGTATGCCGTTCGTTAAGATTTGGGCGCGGTTGACAGAATACGTATCATACATTAGTCTTGGACGCTGCGGTGCAGTAAAAACTTGCCGAACGCCACTTGGCAAAAGGTGAAATGGACCATGTGAACGAGCTGCACCGACCGCTGCGTCGCGAGCAGGATACACATGAGCAGGAGCGAGTTTAGTTGAAGGAGGAACGAAGGTGGGTGCTGCAGCAGGAGGAAGAGTATGAGGAAAAGAACGAGGCAATCAGCTAGGACCTTTTCAATGCGAAAGGTTTAAAAATGCAAGATTATATGGGGTACTGCACTTTTCAGCCTATTTTGCGGATAACTGAAGAGAATTTTGCTCAGTGCCGAGACGTATTCAAAACAACTCATGAAAAGGCAAGGTGAAAATAAAATCTTGAAAAGATCGATGCGTTTTGCTTTTTTAGCAATTTAGCGGCAGAACTAAATCATAAGGGGAAAGTTTTTTTTCCCTTCAGTGAGTAAGTATGAAAATATCGAGATTCAAGAGCTGCATTCTCCCACCCCTACGCCCATCCCAACCCATATAAGGACCAGGGGCTGCCAACCCTGAAGAATCGATATCTACAAATTGACGGGGGGGGGGGGCTGATAATTAATTGACAGGGTTCGAATGGTTTGAGCGGCTCATGCTTTTTTTATCGGGTCGGTGTTGGCAGTCCCCGAGCGGGATCAGGAGGTTGCCGATCGCCTGCGCAAGATAGATCACAACACGGTACCGCGGACGACACAGATTGTCTGGGAAAGCTTGAATTAAAAATCACCTTTCCGGTGTCTATCGTATTTCTAAAGTTTCTCACCTTTGTCACTCCGTTTTCCTCGCCGAACATTTATAACAGTTGGACCAATATTAGAGGGGAACCTTCATGGGTTTTCGCACCAATATCAGTTCTGTGTACTTGCGCGTGGCCAGGACGAAGAAGATGAACGAGTTCAGCGAGCGGAAAGCCTTGCAACTGCCAAAGTGCAAATACGAGATCGAATCCATGAACAAGGAGGTACAGCGGCAAATCGTGGACCACGGCGGCGAAAGCGCCAACTTAATAATATTCCGTTGAGATTGGCTCTGCCACGAACCAGGTTGACATCAACCAGTCAAAACAGCGAAATTGGCGGGGTTGGGCTCAGGAGGTCCCTTCCCGGCAAAGCAGTATGAGCTACATTCTCACGCATGACATCGTGAATATCAGCACGACATTCTCCGCCCTTCTCACGTGTGACGTCATACGCGGCTCTTACGGCGACACGAGCACCAACTCTCGGCAGGTTTCCAGGCAACCTTCTTTACGGCTTCAGGCCCGACGAGAAGCCTAGACTCCTATTCTCTTTCACGCTGCCTTACCCATCTACCCACCCTGCAACCCACACCGCCTCATCCAAATGCATTCTTGCTGACGGACCAGCACGACGACCTGCTCGACCTTCGCGGCGAGACAGTGCCGATCGGCATCTACATACGCCACCAGCCTCAGATTTAAAGCAGTGGCCCAGGCGGAAATCAGTTCTGCTGACGCTGTACATAGCTTCCTTCGTATGCATGGCATGCCTTCCTACCACGTCTAATTTATACGGACTTGCTGGATAGTCGTCTTGTGTGCTTTGCTATAGATAACGATATATTTAGCTCCCCACTTCTCGACATCGGCTGATCTACTTTTCTTTGAATGTTTCCTACTCTTGGAGCAGATAACTAATTAGAGACTGCCAAAGAGACGTTTCAATCGATATCCTCTTAAGTAGGGGTTCCATTGTACGAAATGTAATGGTCCAGTGGCCTAGGTGGTTTGCGCGTCCACCTGAAATGCAGGAGGTCGTGGGTTTGAACCCCGGCCGAGTCATCCCAAAGACTTATAAAAATGTTACTATCAGCAGCTTCTCTTGGCGCTCAGCAGTAAGAGATTAGTGTTAGGACTGGTCGGCCTGGTGTCAGGATGTGATTGGATGGGACATGATGCTACGTGTCTACAGCTTGATGCCCCAGTGCTAGATATCACTATAAACTGCCACACTGCAGACATTGTAGCGATATGACTGAACAATTGTTAAACATACGTTAAATATCCAAACCGCACACACACACTGTACGAAATGTCGATAGTATCGATTGACCTTATACTGCTTTTGAAACCCATACGTTCCGCCTCATTTTGTACCGATTCCTACCGACTAAATTTGTCTAACCTTCTTTTGTGGGTCGAACATATTCCTAGAGGTAAAATCTCAAAGACAGTCATTGTACAAATTCTTCAAGGAAGCTATGTCAGGTCCTATATGAGAAAGTAGGATTTTATTCTCTCACGGCCCGTGTTAACCCCACTCCCCGATTTATCTTAAAATATTCTGGAGAATATTCCCTAGATCTCTCCTATTGTTGGAACAGTTCTCTAATTAACACTTGAAACAGGGGTTGTAATCAACCATCTTTAAGCATGGGTTAATGTATTGCAAAATTTGGACATTTATGTTCCTCGCTGTATTGGTTTTATATTGACGTTATCCATAGGAAGTGTTGTATTGATAACTGTTGTAACGGTAATGAATTATGTTAAAAAAAAAGTTTTAGTAGTTGATTACAATTACAATTACACTGTCACACTGAAGTAATCGACTACAATTACTTTTTATCCGGGTAATTAGAGTACAATTACATTACGTCAGTCTGTCACAACTCATAGTTTTCATTGGTTAATTCACGTTTTGCAAAAAAACAATGTTCATCGCAGAAAGAGTCCAACGTAACACATTGAATACAATATTGTAGAGTTAATTTCACAAAATTCGTAAACAGTTTTCTCCTACTTTTTTATTTCCATTATTCTGATCGTGTTGTTGTTAAGTTGCTAACTGTAACTATAACAAATGGTAACTGTAATTTAAAAGTAATTATAATTTGCATTGCTTTTCCAGAATTGGTAATCAATTACAATTACTGAATACTTTTTTTGCAACAATTGATTAAAATTACAATTTTATGTTATAAGTAATCCAGTATTTAATTGATTCATTTAATAATTCATTACTGTACCACACTTCATAAAGATCATCCTATATCTTTTATTTCTTTTGAACAACTTCATCAATTTTTATTTGGGAGACAAACAAAATCTCATAGAAGGATCTCTGTCAAGATGATCTGAGTAGCGGATCTTTGGGTCCAATCTGGGTCTTAGGACTTGATCCCCTTGCGAGTTTTCTTATAGCGTCAATGTATTTAGCCCCCTATTTCTTGAAATAGGCTCAACGAAATTTCTCTAAACTTTTTCTACTATTTCATCAGATCCTTAAGTAGAAACTTTCAAAGAGTAGTTTAAATCAAAATCCTCTAAGTGTGACTTATTTGGTACAAATTGTTCCTACAATCATTTCAAACAGTTCTTCCTTTGCGTAACCAGTACCCATAAACACCCTATTATTTTCCTGATTAATCTCTACGAATTCTTTCAACACCTGTCTTGTGGGTCGAAAATAATGCTTGAGATTAAATCTCAAAAATGGGACTATATCAAAATCATTTGCTTTTGGGATGTTCCATATGTGCATTTGAAAGCAACTCTCCTTTTGGGCTTTTTTAATAGCTAATATATTTATATAGTTCTTGTAAAAGGGGGTTTCTGAGCCAAACCCCTATTTTGTACTTGGACGACAGCATGATTTTGTACCCCCCACTACTCTCCCCATTTTAATCTAAACAAATACGAAAACGACTCTGTTGAGGCAACATCGTCGATTTCATTATCGATTACCTAACGCGAGGACTTATCAAGGAAAATCATCATCGTCCACGAACTAAATAGGGTTTGCTCAGAAACGATCCCCTTTTACAAGACTACTGAGATTTTCATGTTACATTTGCACAAAACTTTACACAGCCACTAGTTCAGATATTTTTAAAGTCTCAGCTCTTGCTATTATATAACACTCGTCATCATGACAACACAAGTACAAATTAATTTTACCGCTGATGAGAGAGCCAGGTTCTTTCATCTTCATAAAATTTTCATGTGAGACATTTGATTTATTGACATAACATTTTTTAGCACATCATCAACTGTGATTTTAGTGCATTTATTTTCAGATATCGGATTGTAAAGATTATCAATAACTTCAGAAGCGAATCTATAACCCAAGCAAGCTTACTAAAATAATCTGAATTCACCTTGCAAACCAGAGACAACTTGATCTTATTTTTGCTTTTGAAATGAGTACTGTATTTCTCCTTGTCAAGCTTAACTGTCATATGCTTACCTCGGAAAAAAATACTGTTCATCTTTAGCATAGTATCTTCCACTCTTATATCTTCCATTATTTTTCATATTTTACACAAAATTTTCCTATCCTTATTTTTGAAATTAACACAAAATTTTAGCATCCCCATTTTTGAAATTCACACAAAATTTACAGAGTCCTGTTTTTCATATTTCACAACTCTGTTTGGTATGATATTAACAAGTTAATCATCTTTACCTCGCAGTTCTTGTATCAGATCTAACATAATATAATTCTCACCTCTGAGATATGCTCGAAGTTGATTAAGAATTTTGTTGTAGGTCGCTATTGCTATTTTACAAGACGTTCTTTTGTTCTCGCATTTGGGCTCAATTTTTTTTATATTTATTGCAGATAATATAATCCCTGCTACTGACACTATCGGGAGTAATGGATTTGCTGTTCCTCAGGCTGATGCGATTCCAATTGTTGTGAACAATTTAGCACGCCTATTATTCTGCTGTAATATTTCCTGGCTCGTCTGAAGCAGTAAAGTTTTTTTCTCATAATATTTATAATATTTGATTAGCTCATCACTGTCGTTGTCAGAGAAATCTGATGAGTTATGATTGTAATCCATAATTTCTTTTCTTGTCATTATTAAACTATTTTAGTTGTTATTTCAATTGACGAAGTGAAGGTATTTTCAGCAGCAGCTTTATCAACCAGAGCACTAAATTTAATATTAACAGGATCAGCAAGAAAATCTCTGTACTTATCATATACTTCAGATGAGATATCATTATATCTGCTATCTGTTAAAACTTTACATTCTGAGGATGAAAATGGGGGATCTAAATTTGTTGGTATTTCAGTAATATCATTGAATCTATCACGATAAATATTGTCTGTTTCATCGATGCAACTAACAATATAACATAACTGTCCCAGTTTAAAATTTTAAAGTACTAGATGCTGCCTGAGAATTACATATACTGTTTTAAAACTCAAAAGACCTTTAATATCTGTTTCTTCTATATTTATATGGTTGACAGGTAGTTTTAGGTATCCAGCAATGCAATCAGCTCTTTAATTTTTCTGTCTTTCTTTCTGTCAGTAACTTTCCAGATTATTTTCTTTTATAGTTTTTCAACGCATTTTTAAAAAAAAGAAAACTATTATATATTTCATAGTCTTAATCGATACTAGGTTCTACAGTTGTAATATCGTCAAGCCCCTGATAACATCAACATCATCATATGACTCAATCCTATGCTCAGTATCTGATACTGCGTTTAGTGCAGCATTAATGTGATATACGTTATACTATTTCACCGGCGAGAGAGTCTATTACAACTACATATTCTGTTCTCAGCAGGTTAGTATCAGCACTATTATCTACCATTTCCAACAACGTCTTTTTAACGTAATATTCCATAATAATAATGAATAATAAATATGACGACTTCGTATAGCGCCTAATCTTTAGAAGCTATAAGCGCTTTTCCAACAGCGTCTTTTTATCATAATAGTCCATGCCAATCACTCGAAATATTCGACGTTTAGCAAATGTGTCTTTGAGCTTAGATTTTTAAGAAACTTGTTTCCTTGCTTCAGCTAGTTTGTCAAGCTCGTCTTTAATCTTTTTCAGTCGCTCATGCTCTGGCTTTTTACCACCATGATGTTTCTGTTTTTTGTAAGGTTAAATATGTCGATCGTCAAAAGATTTTCTTTATATAGGTCAAGCAGGGTATTTGTCAAGAACCTTTCAACGTTTAATCATTGTTACTCACAGTCACTCACAGGACAGGATTTGCTAATTATATCAAAGTATTTGATTGCGTATTTCACTTGAGGGCCTCTCATTCCTGCAACTCTAACAACGTTATCACTGTTCTCATTTAAACCGCATGAATATAAAGTTAATCTTATCATCTGAGCAATTATATTTATCGTTCTTGCTTCCTGAACACTTTCTGAGTAGAGCTGATCAATATCAGCTATTTCGATCTTCGTTAGTATAAAATTATAAAACTCTTTTGCGAGTCTGATCGACATAGGATCAACATACTTATATTACAATCACATTAAATCGTCAAGTGCATATATTTGAAATATCGACAAACCTGGATATGGACCTTCAGCGTCGACAACGTAAATCCGAAAATACGAGTACTTATTTGAGGTTACTGTAGGATCAAGAGTGAATTGCTGAGAATCACTAACATAAACATTTGATGTCTTATACAGCGCAGTCCATTCCGAATCATCATTCGATCCTTCTAATTGTCAGTTATAAATTCTTCCGACATTTGCATTTAGTCGACCTCGTAGTTAAAATTTCCATATTGCAACGGCCGCTGGACACTTTATTTTGATCCAAAAGTTAAATCTTTCTGTGTTTGCGATCCACTCTGACTCGCCAGATATAGGGCTGTTAAACGCAAACGCATAATTTGGCTTATTTCCAAAATAATAACTTCACATAGATGCAACAAAACCCCAACGATTATCAACAGCATCGGCGAGATGTGGAATATCACCGACACATCAGCAAGTGAGTCTCCGTACTCTTTATTGGCAAGATCAAATGCAGCAGGAGGTACATACGTAGAAGTTAACTTATTGGCAACCAGATTGTTCGCACCTGTTATTGTGCCTCCTGTTTTTTTAAAGATAAGCGGCATCCGCAGCAGTAATTGTACTTTGATGCTTCACTTATTTCAGCGTCCACGTATTGTTTACTTGTAAGATCAAATGGGGCGACTGGATTATAAGTTGTTGTTATTTTATTCGAGCCCATATTTAACGTACCTGTCATCGTATCACCTTACTCGTCATGCAATATTCCCTGCTATCATATCGTCGAAGTAATTTTATTTGTTAAATCTGATGTTGTTGATGGAATTGCCGTAGTTGCTATCTTGTTCGATCCCATGTCCAGATTTCCCACCATAGTGTCGCCTGATTTTAGTACAAAATTGTTTTTGACAAACTTTACATTTGTTACAAAATTGTTGCTAGTCAGCGTTGTATTATCGAGTTGAGTATTAAGTATTAATTTTGCAAACATATCTTTGTTTCCAGCCATAGCTCCATCACTTAGTGACAACTTCTTATTATGGACCGTGCTAAACTGTGCATAACTTACTGCTGGTGTGTTATTTATGTTAGCAGGAGGGTATTCGGTTTCCAGACTTATCTTTTTCCACTCACGTTGATATTTCCAGTCATTTTTCCACCTCTCCTACTATTATCGATCGTCTTAAGTTGGGCAAAACTTAAAGCATGTGTGTTATCTGCGTTGACCGGTTACCAGTCATTGTATCTCCAGATTTTTTGAGACAGTTTGCTAAATCTGCGCCAGCGGCGTTTTAGTTGCTTCTATTTTGTCTTCTGTTGAGCTTCTGATTAACGTACCAAGTGTTGTGTAAGAACTCATTCTTATTCTTACTGCGCGATAATTTAACTTTGACTGCCTGGTAAAATTTAGTTTTATAAAGCTGAAATAGTTGATCGACTCATGCTATTACTAGCATCAAAAGAGGCCGGAAATGTGAGCACAAAAATCGACAATGAAATTGTTGATATTTCAGATAATCTCAGATCAAACGGTTATCTAACATCCGACGAATATTATATTTTACATAGTGATTTGATTCGCTGACCGCAAAGCACTCCAAGTTTTATCTATCAGATAAAATGAGAATATTATCAACAACGTTACAGCTTGATTCATCTCAGACTACGGCGGACATTGCAAACTTCTGTTATTTACAATCCAGCAATCGAACCCAGCGATAATCAACACGAAATACGACTAGTATCAGCTACTGTCTGGCATTCAATGGCAAATGTTAAAACTTGCATCAATGATGATTTTACGTTCGGAGTAAAAATAGGTGTTATTATATGGAATTCTATTAAGATACCACTAGGCGCTTACAACGTTACAGATCTCAACATGACAATAAAATATCTTATAACCGCTGGCAGCAGTGGTGTCTCATCAGATAATGTTGAGCTCATTCCAAACTATAACATATTACGATCAAGAATAACATTAATAAACAACTTGTTCGTCGATCTCATTATCATCGATCTCATTAAACAATATACCATAGGATCATTACTTGGATTTAATAAACAACAGTACGGATCTGCAACAGTTGCAACAATACCATATGATAGGGAATCAGTCGTCAGCATCACAGAAATAAACACGATTTTAGCAAACTACTCAGTTGCAACTGGGTCGTATTCAGCATTAGGTAGCCAAGGACAAACAAGTTATTCTTTTTCTCCTGATGTTTCACCAGGTTCTCTAATGCCAGTAAATCCAAGACAGATAATATATTATCCTGTTAGTGTAGAAAATGAAATATCCTCTATCACAATGACGCTGACAGATCAATCCGGCCGGCAGCTCAATCTAAATAACGAAATTATAACATATTATCTGCACTTGAGGTCGCAGTGAGCTAGCTGACCACAATCAATTTTATCAGGCAGTTTTGTATAATAAAACGAAACAACGAAATATTTATCGCAGGCTATTAGTAGGACGTTTCTTTGGAAATATATTCTCTAAAAATAATTGAAAATGTACCTGGAATTGCAAATAAAGTAGCACTAATTGCGTTAGACGCATCATAAGCTTTTGCCACAGGAGCTGCCTCTGCAGCTGGTACAGCAGTAGGACAAAAGATTGCTGATAAAATTGCACCAACATCAGAAACTACCGCAATGTTGATGTAAACGACAAAAAAACTTCTATCTCCGCCAGGCGGAGAAATTATTAGAAAATGTGTATCTAAAACTAGACCACGTGAAGATGGCGGCGTTTTAGTAATTTTATCTTACAATTACAAATAAAGAATGTCTATAAAAAATTACCTTGACCTGACTGAGAAAATAGCAACAGATAACTCCACCACAAGATTTGAGTATGTTGAGTATCTCGATGAAAATTCAACTGAACATAAGAAAATGGGCATACGAACCTTTAACACACGAGACGAAGATGTGTTTTTGCTGCAGCATAAAGCCGTACTTAAAGTGCGAGGTAGAATCCGAAAGGCTGCTAATCCACCTGTTAATAATGCAGCTGATACACAAATAACACACGTGAATAACGGTTGGAGTTTATTCAAAAAGCGCCAGATATCAGCTTGCCGATCAATCAGTAGAAGATATTTCTATGCACTTGCCAGTAGCAAGTACCATTCTTAACATTGCCTCTTTTAGTGAAGATTACTCGAGATCTGTGGCAGCAAATACGATGTCGTTTAAAGATACTGGACCTGGCACAGCTGCTGTAGCTGATTTGTTTAGATTAGCTAATACTTCTCCTGTAATTCCTGGTGTTGACGACGCTAGGACTCTTACTAATATTCACGCATATTTAGCTCCGCTTCATGCTCAAAACGGGACAGGTGCAGCAGCAGATAATGCAATAGAGAACGTTAGTCACACGCTGATACATCTTTTTCATGAGATTGGAACTATTACTCCACCAGCAACTGATGCTAATATCTCAGCGCTGTTCAGAAATGCTCAATCTATTATTCCTTTCACTTCAGCTGCAACGTGTGACGATGGCTATATTAAAAGACGAAACTTTACAGATAACTCAAATAAAAAACAACGATTCTTCCGCTTAGCACAATATTCTGATTTTTCCGCGACTACAATAAGGTATATCTTGGGATAAAATATACACTTATACTTGACAGAGCAGATCAAAACGATTGTCTGATGAAAGGTCCACGTGTCGATGATGCACAATTTATAATTTCACCACTAGTTCTGTGGATGCCACGTGTCGTTCCGTCTATTCGTTCAAACAATTGAACTTGAGACGATGTTGACAAAATTTAAAAAGATATTGTATTTTATGCAAAACCAGATTTATCAAACTGCAGTACCAGATTTGGCTATTAAAATATGGCGAATAAGAACAGCGCCAAGCGAACAGTTACCAAGACACGTATATGTTGTGCTTCAACGACAAGACCGACGTAATAATCAACTAGAAAACAATTCAGTTTTTGACAGTCCAGATGTCCGACGAATATTTGTCAGAATAATTTTAAACAGTATCCGGAACGAGCGATCCTATGTAATTTTGCAGCTAATGCTGCAACATTAGCTGACAGAAATGTATCTCGTGCGTACACGTATTTATGGAAGTAATGCAAAAGTATCAGGATGCTGATAGCGTATCTCAAATTTCAATCGAAGAGTTTAGGAAACTTTATTCGGTATTTCTTTTTGACGTATCAAAACATTTAGAGAAGCTATTGGATCAACATCTGATATTGAGGTTATATGGACACTAGGACAAAATCCGGGAGCTGTTGCGTATTATGCATATGCGTTAATTGTATCTGATAGGTTCTTGATAACTGATGCTATCTGACTGTCCAAATGTGAATGATTTGCACTTGAAGTGCTTTGTACTTACAGCAAGTGTGATGTGAAAGCGATATAATTTTATCGAACAAAAGGCGGAATGTATTGATTTTCTAGCAAGCGGCGGAATGTATTGATTTTATAGCAAGAATGACTATCCAGGTGTTAAGTTCTCTGTACTTGAAGTGCTTTGCTTTTGAAGTGCTTTGCACTTTACAGCGAAATTGATGTGCAAGCACATTAAATTTTATCAAACAAAAGAAAAAGAAATACGATGAAATATATTGTTCATGAAATGAACCTATCTCCGGGACAAGTTTTAAAAAAATAACACAAGCTATTGTAAAACGACAATCAATTTTGCTGAAGATAGATTTCGGAACGCAGAGGAATCCGTAGCCAGCAAAACTGATGCTAACACAATGACAAATCAATTAAATGCGACTGCAAAAACCTTTTATCTTAAGTTTATGAGATGCACAGGTGACTGCAATGGCTCGAAGTAAAGAAATAAGTGGCAGTTTTCTGGGACCTGCACTAGCAACTATTGCAAGAACGGTACTACCGAAATTATTGCGAGTACTAGGAACATTAGGAATAGCTGCTGCGTCAAGTGCAATATCCGGAGCAACAAAAAAGCTGTGTCTGTTAATGGAATCACCGGCGATGAAATCAAACTGTTAGTAAGCTAGTGATTTTGTCCAACGATTATAATAAAAAAAATGCCTGGAAAACTTAAAATAGCAACGAAACGTAAAACACCTAAACAAAATAGAACCGCAAGGACAAAACAAGGGCCATTTCTAGCCGGAATAGCAGAAGTTTACTTCCCAATCTGCTGGGGATATGACGTGGGAGAAGACTAATGCTGCCAGGTACCCGCGGTTTATTCAACTTTGAGATTCTAGATAAACTGAAAATATCAACCGTTTTCAAGGAGTATTTGCAAAAGATGAGTTAGCATCTCAACCCAGAGAGCTTCACTCTCCACTGACAAATCAAAGTTGTGTGATAAATATTCAAAATGTTTCTACGACGGATCTGGCACAGATTGGGTAGCTCTTTATAAAAATATTTATTTTCATTCGTTATGTCTACCTCCGAGTGATGTTATCAAACAGCACGTTTTTCCATAAAAAATACAAAAAAATAAACCATTCATCTAATCAACTTCAGCCAGTTGGAACTGCAGCTTGTGGATATTACTGTGCTATGTTTATCAAATAAAGTCCCAGTCCAAAGGACTGGGTGCTTTTCTGAAATTTATATTACAATTTACACCTAAACCAAGCTTGGAAAACGACAAAATTAAAATTTTATCTAGCAAGCAAATATAACAAAATGACTACGTATAGCTTCAAGTGCAGAAGTAAAATGGAAAACACAAATGAAACTATGGAAAAAACTAAAGATAACAGACTAATGCTGAAAAGTGTTTGTGTTACCTGTGGCAGAAAAAAGAATATGTTTCTTAAGCAAGCTGAACTGAGTGACACACTACCTGGAGGAATGCAAAGAATTCCTGATGCTAAAACTGCAGAACACTCCATGCAATTGTAAAGCTGACTACGATCTGTGTATGGAGCAGGATAAAATGATAACTTACTGTCAGTGTTGTAATCAGCGAGCTGTAATCGGATCCGGCTTAGATATTCACAAGTTAATTGGCAAATTACCGAAACTCAAAGGCTGATGGACCTTGCCTCGTCGTAGGTATACTGGTCCTTGGAATCCGCTCGATAAACAACTTGATAAAAATGACAACCCAATTCCAGGTCAAGAGGCGTATAACCAGGCGGATTCAATTGCAATGCGCTATGACATATGTTACCGTGACAACGAAAACGATAAACCTGGTTGTGATCGTGTTATGTTTGACGAACTGTGAGATATGAAACCAAACGGATTACGAGAGTGAATTGATAGTAAGCTAGTGCAAGGTATTATAGGAACAAAATACAAACCTGGGCTTGGTAAAAATGTACTTTATGATAGCGGAGTGAAATCCTAAAAAAAAACGTTTCCTCGTCGAAGGGTGGTCTCAAACGCAGTTCATGACATTTTGCGATAGATCTTTCTAATATGTCAACCATTGCACAGTACAACGACAACAAAAGGTACCTGATGAACGTAGTTGATAGTTTTAATAAATACGCGTTTAGTGTACCTGTTGCAGATAAAACAGGAAAACTATAACTAATGCGTTAAGAGATATTATTATCAACACGGAAAGAAAACCAAATAAAATTTGGACTGATCTCGGGGTGGAGTTTTTTAATAAACAATTCGAGAAGTTTCTAACGCAGAATAATATCATCAAGTACATCACTGGAAATGAAAGTAAAAGTGTTATTGTAGAAAGATTTAATCGCACGTTAAAAGAAAAGCAACTCACAGCTAAAAACACCAACAGATATGTTGATGATCTGCCAAGGATTGTATCGGATTACAATAACACTAAACATAAAGTACTTGGAAAATGTCGCCAAACGAAGCAGTCAAAAATCCAATACTGGTGAATGAGAATATGTACCGAAGACACACGTTTAAAGTCGGTAATCGTGATAGAATTTCTCCAAGTAAGTTGATATAACTGGACGAGCTGGTTTAAAATTAATCCTACCTCCCCTACCTCGTAGTACGTTTTCTTTCTAAGAAATAAGATCAAGATTTTCGATTTGGTTATCATGTTTTATGTTGTTTATGTGATCAATCACAAATCCACTAGGAACCCGGTGTGAGGAATATCTAACATAATCACTGTTAGTTCCACGGAGCATTTCATTTAAAGAACCTTGATTTCCAAGACTTCTAACAATTTTTTTTTGTTTTAATATTTCTTGTAAGTCCTCTGTCGTTCGACTCGTAAAAAATCATAAATCGGATATGGTTGAAACCTGTGTTGAAAAGACAAATTTGCGATGTTATTGTCTGTTACACTGCCATTTATATGATAAACTCGCTTCCCCGCTGGAATCTCTTCACAGAAAATCGTATAAATAAATTCGTGTAAGAACACTTCAGTATACTCGGTATCATCAACACCTTTAACTTTTATCTTATAACCCGCTGAAGTTCTAATCCCAAACCAAGCTTTAGTTTTAAGATTAATCACTACTCCCAGCATTTTTTTCAGCATAGCATTTGTACTTCTGGTGAACGTAAAATATCTCCTGCTCACTAACCTTTGGTATATATCAACTAAGGATAATGATTCTGCTCATCTTATAATAATAGCAATTTTGTTTCTCTAATTTACATTTTCGTATCTTACTATTACAGAAATGTAAAACTGTAAATATAACGATGCTGAAATTTGCTAATATCGCAAAGAAAAGTTTATTCTCGACATAAAGCTATCAATCTAAAAAAATTTCAACTGCATTTTGGGTTTGATAAACACCTGGAGATTTGATAATCAACTTGTTCTAACAAATTTCTCTGCCAAAAATGTATATCATCTAATTCTGCCAGCAATGAAATCTTAACTTGCCGCGCACTAGGGTCTAAAGATTAATGTGCAGTTTTTAAGTTCAGTATTCTAAGCTAAATATCTCTTCACCGCAGACTGATGCTCAACAGCAACGCGTGGAATTTGCTGATCTTTATGTCAGATCAAAATCTCGTTGAATTTTAACTGGGGTAGATTTGACGTCGTTATCAGATAATATATTTCAGGAAATATGGAAAACAATGGACTAGTACACAGTATCTGGATCAGGTTGTAGATTTGATAAAATGATAGAAATATTATTTCACACTATGAAATATAGTCCATTGTGAGGTAGCTCATACGTCGAGCTGCCAACTAAAATAAAAAAACTCAAAACGTTGTGTAAATATCAAGAACAGTGACGACACGTGTTTTAAGTGGGCTATATTATCGGAGTTATTTCCAGCAATAGACCATCCTTATCGAATATCGAATTATATTAGTCATGTTAAAAATTTAAAATTTAGCGGGATTGACGTTCCTGTTGCTGAGAATCAGATTCCAAAATTTGGAAAACAAAACAATCTCCTGTTAACAGGAGGTATTAACGTCTTCGGAGTCGATGATAAATCACAAAATATATATCCCAGATATGTCAGCGATAGATCATCACAAACTACAATAAATTTATTCTTTTATAAAAATCATTATGCGTGGATCAAAAACTTTAACGGGCTAGTCGGAGGTCAGTACAACAAACACAAAGACAAGAAATATTTCTATGTCAGATCCTTGCACGGCTGCAAGTCTCAGCTGGTTCTCGATCGTCATCTCGAGTATTGCACTGACATAAAGCGGATATCTATGCCGGCGAAGATGTAAAGATATTACAATTTACAAATTACAGACACAAGATTAAAGTTCCTTTTATAATTTACGCAGATTTCGAGTCTATTTTACTTCCAGTGCTAGAAGAAGAAAGAAACCCTGATAAATCTCCGAGAAGAAAAATTCAAGAACATATTCCTTGTGGAGTAGCGTATAAAGTTGTCTTTACTGTTGACATAAGTTTATCAAAATCAATACAAGTTTATCGTGGAGCAAATCCTGCTGTCTGACATCTGATAAACCTTATCAACGAGATTGATTTTGTCCTGATATTACTCGCTAAGACAGCAGCGTTGAAACCTCTGACAATAAAGGAAGAAGCTGATTTTACTGCGGCAAAAATATATCACATTTGTGAACGGGCAATTGATCAAGATCAAGTAAAAGATCGTTGTCACGTAACTGGAAAATATCGTGGTCCAGCACATGACCAATGTAATTTAAAATATACCACAGCAGATTTGGTTCGTGTTGTCTTTCTTAATTTTAGAGGATATGATTCTCATATTATCGTTGAGGCGTTTGGCAAGAAGGATACAATAAACCGTCTGAAAATTAATGACAACGATATAATAAAATGTATTCCAAATTACACTGAAAGTACATGTCTGTGACACTATATAAGATAAGATGTCTTGATAGTCGGTAATTTGTGGAAGCATCGATGGACGAACTTTTAGTTATTTTGTTAAAGTTGATCTTGACTATCCTGTTGAGCTTCGTGATAAGCATAATGATTATCCATTTTGTCCAGAGTCCATGTTGATAGATTACAGTTTATTTTCTGATGAACAGAGAAATTACTCGCAGGGTAAATCTATCTCAGACAATTCTGTTGTTCATAAACTTGTTCCTAATCTGCTTAACAAAAGAAGATACATTTTACGCTGTAAAAATCTGAAACAAGCAGTTCATCATGGTCTTGTTCTAGGAAAAGTTTATCGTGTTTTAAAATGTAATGAATCACGTTGAATGAAAGATGATATCGACGTTTAAACTAGACGAAGAGCAGTTGCAAAAACAGAATTCGGAAAAAAAACCCAACCTTTTTATAAGCTCATGAACAACAGCGTCTTCGGCAAGACCATGGAAAATATCAGAAAGCGAGTCAATATTGAGATTGTTAATAACGTGGAAAGTCGTAATAAACTTGTTGCATCTGATGATTTTGTTGGCATGAAAATATTTAATGAAAATCTAGTAGCCGTTCATAAAAGAAAGACAGACTTGAAGTTAAACAAGCCAGTTTATTTCGGTATGGCAGTACTTGAGATATCAGAGAAGTTAATGTACTGGTTCCACTACGATTTTGTTAAGGTTAAGTGGCCTGATGCAGAATTGTTATTTACAGACACAGATTCGCTAATGTACAAGATAAAATTTGATTATATTTATCAAGAGTTTTACGATAGCCGAGAATTATTTGATCTTTCAGCTTATCCGAAAAACAGAGGATTTCACTGTGAGAATAACAAAAATGTTATAGGAATGTTTAAGGATGAAACAAATTTTGTTCCTATTGTTGAGTTCATCGGATTACGGAGTAAAATGTACTGTCGAAAACTAGCTGATAATAAAGTTAAAAAACGAGCCAAAGAAATCTAAAGAAATGAAGTTGGTAAGGTGATAGGATTCAATAATTAAGGATTCAATAATTATAAGGCTGCGTATGACGGATTTTCTGGTTATGTTGAGAGGATGGCAATAAGATCAAACTGTCATAAAACTGAGACTGATGTTATCATAAAATCTGGTCTGTGTAATTTTGATGATAAGCGATACTGTTCTGATGGCATTAACACGTTCTCGTTATGATATACAAAGTCTGATAGTATTGATTTTAGCAAGATGGATTTTATAGATTGGTTATTACAGTACATTTTGTGTGAATGTCAAAAATAGTGATCTTATTTAAAATTTTGTGTGAAATATAAAATAAAAACCGCAGTAGTCTTGTAAAAGGGGATTGTTTCTGAGCCAACCCTATTTTGTTCGATGACAATGATGATTTTCCTTGATAGGTCCTCGAGTTAGGTAATCGATAATGAAATCGACGCTGTTACCTCAACAACGTCGTTTTCGTATTTGTTTAGACTAACACGGGGGAGGAGTAGGGGGTAAAAAAATCATGCTGTCCTCCAACTACAAAAATAGGGGTTTGGCTCAGAAACCCACTTTCACAAGACCACTGTTATACCTCGCAATATGCTCAGCGGATTTTTACCTAACTTTTCCTTCTGCTGGAGCAGATCCCAAAGCAGAAATTGTCAAAGAGGAGTTCAGATGATAGTACTTTAAGGAAGTGTTCACGTCCTTGAGTATCGTATAATCATTCATCTCTTTGTATCCAGCTTAATACTTCTGGTACCAATATGAACATATTTCTCCAATTAGAATAAACTAAAATTATTTTGTTTCAACATATTATAGAGGTTGAGGTGGAACATTAGATTTTAATGCCATGAAGAGTGTTCAATCGGCAATAAGAACCTATTTTTTCTTGAAGCAGGAATAAGAATGTCAGCATTGTTGAATAAGGAATAAGTACTTGGTTACTTATTTCTTACAGATTCGGTAACTGGTTACTTATTCCTTTTAGAATCCGGAATAAGGAATAAGTAAATAACTTGATTTCGCTGTGAAGATCCACGAATAACAGTATAAAGATTCAGCTTTCTTTGAACAAATTAGTTCGTCTCAGTGCTGTCACTACCTTCCATTGGTGGGTTCAGATTATTATCCTCTTGGGTACCTTTGAAGAGAAGAGGATTTGCATTTTACTTCCTGAGCTGCGAAAACGCATTTCCAGAATTTTGTACAGCTTCATGTGTAACGCAAATGATTTTTAACATTTTTATACCATTACTGTCTGAAAAATATAAAAAGGCTGATTCTCGAGAAAGATTAAGACGAACGCACAACTCAAGGTGGATATAATGCCCCTGATGCCACGAATTCTGCAGTCAGTGTGGTACTAAATGACATTGTTGTAAATTGTACAGTTTAGAAGAGGACATACATATCAACCTTTGGTGCAGCGAGAACGCATTTTCACAGACTTTGTACATATTCAAGTGAAACGCAAAGAATATTGCTTCTTCTACGACAAAAGAAGTTTTGATCATTGGTATCTGAATGCTATGAAAAGTATGATTACTCTGAAAGTGTTCAAATGGTCAGATATTGATCAACTACCTACATCTTGTAAAACTTTGGATACCATTATTTCTACCTAAAATATTGGAATGATACACATTATTCCATGGGAGGAAATCCAGGAAATGCTTCAAGACTTACATGACCAGAATAACCTTTCAAAAAGAAAAATTGCCTCAAAACGAGATTCCTTCACAACGTGTGATGTGAGTTTGTGACTGAATTTCTTCGCTATAATTTACCAGCAGGGTCCCTTTGGCAAACGTATGACTACTTCCTGAAGAAAAAAATAATAGAAAATATCGAGGATCTATTGCTAGACTTCTATCAACAGCAAACACATTATAACATTGCAACTGCCATAACATCTGCCGCCAGTGTTACACCGAATTCCGTGAAAAATCAATTACTCTATTCAAGACTTAGTGGATTACCAACTTCTTTTAAAGGAACTGATTCCATGTGTGTGTGTGTGTGTGTGTGTGTGTGTGTGTGTGTGTGTGTGTGTGACTAACTGACTGACTGAATTTCTTAAATTTCGTTTATAGGCAGATTCTCTGCGGCAAATTTAGCACAAGTTCATGCAAAGACATGACAGCCAAATCTGTATGCGTCCTTGAAAAAATCAACGATGAATACGCCTTTTCAACTCATGTATGAAAAAGAAATTCGTACAGCCATGTCTATTCTTCTTATTTACCAAGAAGCGTGGATAGTTGAATGCACTGACAGATTTACGACTGAAAGGATGAACGCGACTGGAAACGTCGTGGATTCAAAGCTTGAAAAAAAAAGAGATTTGTGTGACTGATGAAAGAAATAAAACAGGAACCTTTATTCTAGAAAGCTAATATTTTGTTGTACCATGAACAATTAAAAAAGTATAAAAATGTCCTACATATTTAGATTGTTGTCTCTGAATTTTCCAGATTACTCGAGAGTTACGGCTATATCCTCCGTTCACAAGGCGACTGGCGGAAAGTCACACAGTCTGAAGTTGGGAAGCGCTGTATCTTCCCCAACCCTTTAATATGTCGATTGCTGGACCAAGTGGTTCGGGCAAAACCGAATTTTTTAAATGTGTGATCAACACAAATCACATGTTTTCTCTAGTTGCAAGCGGCTTAACATTACTCAAACAAAGTTATGAATAATCCATTTCGTTTGTAAAAGGAATTCCGTGCGAAGACGATGAGATCGTGTCTGATTTTAGTCAAATAAAACCGATTATCTTAATGACATTTTAGGAAAAGTTGAAGAAGAAATTAAACTTTGGTTTACGCGAAAAGAAAAGGAAATCATCGTAATGCCAGTATTATTTACATTGTTCAACATGTATTTAAACAAAATAAAACACATCACACCATCAGTCTTATGCTGCAGTAATATTGTTTAAAGTCCAAGAGACAAATCTCAAGTTCAAGTCTTGGCTTAACAATAAGGAACACCTTGGCTGGAATATGTTAATAACGATGCCACTCAAATGCATCACTTAAGTGATTTAGAACCAACCAGTCAAGATTATTTGAGAGTTGGTACAAATTTGTTTTACGATTGGTGTCAAGAAGGAGGTCTAGTTATTTACACGTCTCGTTCCTTGTTTTCGTCTGTATAAAAAGAAAAAGCACCATTCACGTATTTCTTTCTGACAGTACTCAACATGACTTCCTTTTAATCTCACATTCCTTCCAAACTGATTCGTGCTCTGTATGGCATCAGTCGTGACCCCCCGCCCAAAAAAAAAAAGGGTGTCAATGAGGGCCCACTCTTCAGTAACTTCTCCTACTAATAAAAAAACAAAAAGAACATGCCCTCTTTAAGAATGAGGTACCGCAGCTAGAACTCCCATATACTCACAAAAACCTCAATCTTAGACAATCTCCCTTTCTCTCATTTCCTTCTCCTCCTCCTTCGTTATGGATTAATTCCAGCTAAATCTCATTTTAAGAGAACTATTTCCCAGTTGATGAAAAATTGGAACCATCTCTCAAGGAACACAGAACAGGCATGTTACAAAGGTTACTGACTTTGTCCAAACAAGAACCGTCCGCTGGCAACACCTCGTTGTCCAGTTGTGCCCAAAGCCATGTTGGTACGACGTCCCGAGACTCAGTGGGGATTAATTCAATTTAATTCAGTATGTTTTTAAAATAATATTCATTATGACTCTATTTGTGGCACGCTTGCAGGTTTGGACATCTTGAGTCGCATTTTGCTGTCTCTGGAGAGAAGCGTACATCTGAGCCATTCCAGGGGTTGAAAATGGCAAAAGAAGGCTTCAAATCGCAAAACAATATAATACAAGTCACACGGGTCATGTAGGCAATTGAACACCGACTATTTCAGTAACTGGTGTCATTTTATAGAATTTGATTCTTCATACTTTTAAGTGGCAATTATTCACTTCATTTGAATCGTATACATCCATATTCCTTTTGAAGGTGATTATTTAGACGCCCCGAGAGGTGCATACGGCAAAATCAATGTTAAAGTACGTGGACATTTTTGGACGAAATGAACCTAAAATTGTCATCCAGTACAATCCGGATTGAATGTCGCGCGCTGTGATGTCACATGAAAGCTACGTATATTGAGAAACAAATTCGTACTACCCTCCATTGCGACGATTCCACTCGACGCGCTCTTATTTTGACCCAAGTTGAGTACATGGCCATCATTATAAAAGTCCATAGCGATAGATAATTTTCATCTGGAAGTTTCTTGGTGACAGTTAAGGTGCAGAGCATTCACTATTCAGGATTAAATAGACTTTGGTTAAAGAATTAGTGTTAAATTTTAAAAGAAAAATTTGTATTTAATTTAAAATGAGTAAATGCACCTACATGACCCATGTGACTTGTACCAAATGTATATTCGCTCGCCATGCTGCTTGAACCTGTAAACATATACGTATTAATTCTTGATACTGAAATTATTGCTTTTATATTAAACTTATCAAGTATTTCAATGACCTCCCTAAACACTATCGAATTAATCACGGCGTAGCTTTGTGCCATTGTTTTATGTTTTTTGCAATTAGTGTTTAAACCAGTGACTCGATGGTATTTTTGTTGCTAAAAAATAGGAGAGATCAAGGACTTTGAAGAGTAGTTTATTAATAGACAGTGCTTAAATTAGATTTGATTCACGTATTCAAGATTATATTCACGCAAACAAAATTATTATTAAAAGGTTCAAGTGGTCCATCACGCAGTTACTTACTAAGCAAGTTTCGTTCTGTCTGTAGATCTTAAGATGTGAATAGAAACTTGTCGTACTGTGTCTGAAGATTGTTGTATATTCCTATATTTGACGACTCGGATGTTGCTGTGAAGATGAAAATTTAGGTATGCCTTTTTAGGGATGTGTACATTGTATGACGCTTTTAATATCTGTCATTCATGGTAAATGCGGACAAGGAATTAACCACAGGCACTGATTTCTATCAGTAAAAAATGGAAAACTATAAATTGATAACAGTTGGGAGAAAGATAGTGGGTGTTGTCCGTAGTTTTCGCTTGGTCCGACTAAAGACCTCCAAGACACCCAAAGACTGTCCCAAAACAGTCACACCTACCCGTAATACATATATAAAATTAGATAAAATAAAAAAGTGATCAATATAATTATGCATTTTATATTTATCGAGTACTAACATCAGTATGGGGGGTTATTTTTTCCCTTGTCGGTCATCGTCAAAAGAAAGACCCCAGGACATCCCAAGACTCTTGAAAACAACGCAAGACACCTCAGATTATGTTTTACAGTTGAAATTCTTTCATCACTTGACCAAAAAATATCGTTTAATTTAATCTTAAATACCCCAAGATTGAAAATTAAAAAATATCCAAGAAATTTAAGCTGGTTACCTCGTGAACCACAGTGGTGAAGGGTTATCGTTCGTGTTTATTAAATCACCAGTATGTCTAGGATTCCAGACAGTCAACCGAAATGTTTAAAATGTTAATGATGGACACTGTGTTCTTATTGGTCCAGTGTTTATTTTCATTGTTCTGCTAATTCAGTTCAAACAAACATTTTCTAAGTCTTGGTTTTAGACATTCACATTGTATTGTTTTTCAGTGCGGCTTTCAAACTTCATAGTAGAATTGGAATCCACGATACATTTGTTTCCAAAGAGAGACCTCATGACTGTATCATGCTCAGCTTTTTCAATTCCTGTCTTGTTTTGTAAGTAAAACTTAATATTGTCTTTTAGATATCTTGTGCACAAATATCATTTTGCAGAAGGAACACATGTTCGATAGCCATGGTCAAAGCTTTCTCGTCATCCATTCCGAATTCCATATCCTCTGAAATTCGCATTTCAATAGTCTCCACATCACTATCAAGTTCTGTTGCCACATGTTCCAGGAATGCTTTGTACTTTTTATATGATGCGTCTTTGTGCAGAAGTAGAGGACCAAGAAAGATAGGATGGTCATTTGTATTTTCCCTCATAAATCTCATTTTTTGTTCACCAACAATGTCACATAAAAGTTTCCAAGGCTGAATGTTTGGTCAATGCCAATTGGTTGATTCTTTGTGTTTGTCAAAAAGTGTTTCAGATCCTTTATTTGTTCTTTAGCAGATAATTAATGGCACTTGTAATTTGTTGTGTATCACAGTTTGTGCATAAGGGTGTTCATTTAACATTCCCAATGCATCTAAAATCTCATCAGCTACATTGGTGTTTCAGCGTACCCCTCTTTGTAAAAGAAAACAATTTTAACAAAGACTTTGGAAGAATTTCTGAAATAATTATACTGATCACTGTTTTATTTGATTTCTGTAATTCTATATATGTAACCTGGGTATGTGAGGGTGTTTTGGGACATTCTGGTGGTGTCTTGGTGTAGTATTGGGATGTCTTGGAGGTCTTTCCCTTGGCGATTACTGACAAAGGAAAAAAACTCTACTGATGTTACTCGATAATTATACAGTGCATAATAATACTGGTCACTTTTTTTTATTTGACTTTATTTAATTGTATATATGTATCCTGGGTAGATGGGAGTGTTTTGAGACAGTGTTGGGGTAGTCTTGGGGTCTTTCCTTTGGCGATTACTGACAAATGAAAAAAACAGACTCAACTTCTGTTACGGTATAATTATACATTGCATAATTATACTGATCACTTTTTTGTTTGACTTTATTTAATTGTACAAATGTATCCTAGGTAGGTGAGAGTGTTTTGGGACAGTCTTGGGATTTCTTGGTGGTGATAAGTCACCCCCGTTTTCAGTTTATTTTGACAAAAAGCTACTCAGTAAACCAACAAATTGTTCTCCATCTCTTTTCTTTATTTGTCTGCACATAAGATTAAAGGATGGAGTTTGAAGAAACATAAATTGTTATTAAGTCAAAAAGGTGCTATTAGTGCAGGTCTGTTTGATGGGCCAGTAGTGTACTTCACATATATTTATACCACATACAGTAAAAATAACATGGCTTTTAAAGTGTTGGTATAAAGCAATTTGATATACCAATACTTTTGGTGTATCAAATTGTGATCTGCCCATGGTGCATTAATACACATATAATTATTGTTTCAACATTAGGTTATGTTTCAACAGTAGGCTATTTCTTTGATAGTCTCTAACCCTGTGATGAATTGCCACTGATTAATCATTAGCGTTGTAATTAAATAACAACAAATAATAATCAGTCTTCTAAATGAATTAAACATGGTGCAGAATTTCATTGAAATCCTCTCTCTCTCAAGTGTAAGGGAGATAATATGGTGATGTGGAGTGAGAGAAAAAAAGAAAACTAAGCTTGCACCAAGTAACCTACAGGAACCTGGGTCTTTTTAATGGTTAGGTGTAAATGTTCCATGGTATTTTAATACAGTGTTGACAGTACCAATGATACAAAGTTGCAGTAGTCTATCAAGACTTGTATATTTATTTGTAAGAAGGAATGCACATACTGTAATCTGTTTAATCCTTTGTTTATTTTAATTTCTTTTTTCGTGTTTTATAAAACATTAATATAGGTCTAAAACATATTTAATATTAAAATATTTTAAGGCCATTCTACCCTCCCTCAACCGTTTTCTATCAGTGCGTGGATTGGTAAGGCAGCAGTCTAATTGACCAATATAGAAACATAGGTAACAGCAATGAATAAATGCTTTTATGGTAAGTCTGTCAAACCCAACCACCACATATATCTGTCTCTCTTGAACAGTCTGTCATCATGTTTTACCACAGTTTCTCTCTCAACCTTTCGTAGAATGATACCAGCGAAAATCCGTTAAAAAACGAGCATGGCAGATTGTCATCAGTTTCATGCGGCGATGTCTCTAGACCTATGAAAGATGGACAAATGTAGTCACATGAAGCAATGAAAAAGGTGAAAGTTAGAATTGGAGGATAGAAACAGTTGTATGGTTGGTAGCAATGTTAATTATAATCATAATAATGACTTAGATGAACTGTAAATACATTTAAATGTTTGAACTACTTTGCCAGTTCCTCATTTAAACTTAGTTTATATTTCCAACTCGTTTAAATATGCTAGCTTGTATGTGATAGCCAGCGCATTCAATGTCTCAAGTAGATATTAAACATGCTATGTTTATAGTGCTCTCCTTTCTTCATTTAAACTATCTTTCTTGTTTAAATCATAAGTGTGTCTCATATTTATTTAATCAGTGTGAATGAAAATGTAAGTTCAGAAATGAAAAGAAGCAACTTTAGTTTGCAAAGGAGATTGTGATTGTTCTCATAAGGTTAAGAACTACATTTTCTAGCAGACACACTGGACAGGGCTGTGAGAGTTCATTCATTCCATCAACACACAATTGCTTATGGTCAATCTTAGCTGTGTTGGAAATGCAAGTATGTGTATTTGTATGTGATATTAATAAAATATATGTATAGTATGTACATTGTATCTTTGATATACCACTCATTGTATAAATGCTTAATTAAAAGGAAACTAGGCAAACCTCATCTCATGGTATATCAATAATGAAGCACACATATTACATATATATATATATATATATATATATATATATATATATATATATATATATATATATATATATATATTATTTAATTGTTTGTTTTAAATTTTTTTATTTCATTGCGTGATATTGTAATGTAATGTTTGCTGGACTTCACCTTGTCCAAAATTGAGTTCATTTCTGCTTGACCTGATTGACCTTCTTTTTTTAAAATTTCATTTATGTAAAAAACTAATAATAGCTTCATTATTCTCTATGCGTATGAGCTTATTAACAGAATTATTCAGGTAAACAAAGAAGGAGTAACTATGTTGATCAGGGTAAAGGTTTTGGAGATTCCTAAGTAAATTTTATAGGCTATCATGTTGTAAATAAACAAGGCTCATTAGATCATTCTAGAAGGTTATTTTCCATTAGGTAATGGTTGTTTTTAGAGAATGCTAATTATGACATGAGGTCAAACAGAGAACTATATTATCTTGCGACTGTGAGGATTTTACCAGTTGTGCTTTAACATTATGTTGTGACCAGTTTGGGTTGAATTTTATTTTCTTCAAATTATTGAATTCAAGTGATTATTTTCTCTGGAAATACAAAAGTGCTCTGATAAAATTCTTGGATAACACATTCATTGGAATTTATACTGAATTCAAACTGGGAATAATATTTCTGTGATTCAACAAGACTGCTGAAACATCAGTACTTAGTAGGCTATAACAGACACGTCATCACCTTCAAATTTGGACCTCTTAGGGACTTGAACTGAGTTTTATTCAGGACTTTTATTACTAGGACTTGTGTCTTTAATTCTTGGATTATTTTTGGATTTAATTCGCAATAACGTAAGTTCTTTTTTTCTTCTCATTTTTCACTTTGTATTCTAGGAAAATAAATTATTTGTTAAATTTTACAAAGTTTGTTGTCATCACTCTTTTCTGTTACATATTTTAAGAGCACAGACTCATAACAATATACATGTATATTTATATTGGACTGACAAAGTGTTATTTGTCCAGTTGCTGTGAATTTTGTGCCAAAAGATTTATAAGTTATAAAACTTATTTCTTATTTCATCCTGTGAAAATACAGTAAGAAGAGGGAATTGGGGTCCTACAGTACGATATACATCGTCCATTTCCTAATGTAACCTATTTTTGGGGTTGTGCTCTTTTGCAAAAGCAGTGTTATGACTCTTGGTTTTAAATTAAGTCACAGAAAGAAGTGAAACCAGCAATTTAAGTATAATCAACAAACAATTTATTTATCAAAATTACAAAATGTAAATTTAAGAGACATTTAAATTTAAATTTAACTTTTTAAATTTAAGTTTAAATTTTAAATTTAAGTTTTGTGAAGTAAATCCCAAATAATCCTAAATGTCTTTTCTGAGGTCCAAACGTATAGAGTGTCCCAAATGAATTCCATTAGTCTTGAATGATGTGATGTACCACAATGATGCAATTCAGAATGTCTTTGAATGAGTTAACAATAATTCTAAAATAAATTATGTCTTAATCGAAGTCAGTGAGCACTTAGTAATTCTAATGAATAATTTAAATAATTCCTCTTGATTTATATCGGAACACAACTGTAAACTCTGATAACAAATGGATTCCAGAGATTGGCCTTAAAACATGAAGACAATAATTCTAAAATAAATTATGTCTTAATTGAAGTCAGTGAGCACTTAGTAATTCTAATGAATAATTTAAATAATTCCTCTTGATTTATATCAGAACACAACTGTAAACTCTGATAACAAATGGATTCCAGAGATTGGCCTTAAGACATGAAGAATTATTTATTTACCAAGGTCCTAGTTATAGTGTTTTTCACTTGACCTAGATGTGAGTCATTCTAATGGGAACTTCCGTTCAAACTGTAATCAAGTCTGTTTTTGAATATTCTGAATTCAAAATGCTATGTCAAGATCTTATATACAATTTACATTCATGGACAAAAGATAGTTATATAAACAAATGACCATTAAAGTACAATGTACAATCACTGACAAAAGTTGAACACAGTATGTATCAACATTCATAACAACAGTAAAACAAAAATTTTGCTGAATGAAGCAACTGGGAACAATGGTAAAATTTTCAGTAAAAGTTTAATGGGTATTTCTTCTGTTTTTATATTATTTGGTTCAAAGATATATAAAAACCGAAGTTTTAAATGACTGTTTTTAGCATTATAAGCTTGGACCTATTTGCACTCTACCACTGCTTCACAGCATTCAGGCAGGGAAGAAAATTCACTTTGCCCTTAAATTAGAGACCAATGTAAACTCAGCAGGGAAATCTCTAATCAGTATCACCACAGACTTGCATAAATCGTGTCATGCTGATAAAAGTTATTTGCATTCATTTCACTAGTCAGATTTCTCAAACCAAACAACCTCACCAGCAAGTTTTTCTTTACCAGTGTGTATTATTTTCGGACATGGCATAACTAGAATTTCTGAAGATAATCAAAATTGGTGGAGAATAACCTTTTACTTAATACATCGAAGATAGAAAGCTTAGGTTCTAGTACACTGTATTCAGATTTTAAAAACAAAAGAACTGAATACATACATAAGAACCTACTACATGGGAGGGTTTTTCTTCTGAGTTTAGGGGCGTCTCCCCTCACTTTCTGAAATCTCCTGCATACTTAAAATGATTAGTGAAAAAAACATTTACCCCATTTTTTTCATAGTTTGAGTCCAGTGTGGTATATTTACCGTAATACTGGCTGTGATCACTTGATTACACTGGCTTAAGCAGAGCAAGACCATGTAGTTGCCAATTTCACCCTTTGATTCTGTCAGCATATTTAGCTGGTTTCAGTATCTGAAGTTTGTTTAAGTGGATTATACTAAGTTGAGAAGAAATAATTCTAATGAATTAAAGACATTATTTGATTTTATTGGGTTACTAAAGAGCCCAGTTATCATAAAACATTAAGCATTACTTTGAATCTCTCATCAGGATGTGTTCTCCTTCAGTGCTTAAAGTTGTCAAAATGGATTGAGAGTCTGTACTGTGTAATTTGTGGAGGATTAAAGATGTTAATTAATTATGGTTAGATTACTCATGAACTCAAGTGGTATCACATTGGGGCAGTTTGACTCAGTGTTTAAAGTTTGTCAAGACATGTAAGTGTGCCAATGTCAAAACACCAAAATCCAAGCAACCGAAATATCACAAAATCCAATGATGGTTGGAAACAGGAATTTCAGTTGTTTGCAGTCTTGTTCAAACAGACATGAATATACATTCTGCTCTTCATGTAAAGCTGATTTTAAAATCTTTTATGGTGGCAAGAATGACATGATGTGTCATGCAGAATTCTATACTGATAAAAGCATATTAACTGCAAAAACAAATACCCTATTACTAAAATCCATTTTTGCAAAATCTGCATCTAATGTGGATAAAGTTTGACATGTTATGACACTATTTGCCAGTATTTAGCTGAACATGAGCTCTCGTGAGTGACCATCTGGAGTATGTAACCAATGATCATGAGTTTTAGGAAAAATATGTATTCAGCACTACTGTGAACGATTACATTGCAGAAACTAATATAAACACCATGGAACTTGACATAATCCTTTGCAAACAAGAATGTAAACCAAACTAAAGTATATGTCACTAACTGCCATTGTAATCCATAATGCCAAGGATGAATGAGGTCATTGTCTTAGTTTATAATATGTGCTAGTGTTATGTATCGGCTCGTTTAAAGTAACACAAAGAAAAGAGTGACTACAACAAGCTTTGTAAATTTTAACAAAAATAATTTATTTCCCTAGAAAACACGGTGAAAAGGTAAAAATATGAAACAAAACTTACTTTACGAAGAAGATCCAAAAATTTGTCCTAAAATTGTGAAAACACATAAGTCCTGTGACTAAACAGCTCTAAATTGACGTAGTCTGAATCTCAATTTCGTTCCAAGATGGCGGATGATAACATCAGACGAAGGTTAACACAAATGTCCAGAATTTTCACTGTGAATCACAATTTGTACTGTCCTGTTCCAATTTAGAATTAATTTCAGCAAATGTCTTTGTCCAAAGCCAGTTGTGTAGTTCTCCAGGGAAAATAATTATTCTTTAAAAGGTAGATGAAGTACAGCTATCATCAATAATAAAACACATGTTGTTCTACAAACATACAAACGAACAACTCTTTCCAGCACAAAGGAATACCTTCTTCTTAAGGTATTAGAAACTCTATAAGATGTTATGATGTGACTCTCTAAGATGTTAAAATATGACTCTAGACTAGTTCGCAAGTACCTGAGCATTTAAAGCAAACTAACACGTCATTTCATGTACATGCATGAAGAAATCATGGAGATTTCAAAATATCACCAACGTAGTATAGAATGTCAACAAGTATTATTAGTAATGACAATGGTCACAACCAATCATTTACATAGCTATTTCCGACTGTTTACTTAATACGATAAAACCGTCATACAAAAATCGTGCTTACGCGAGTCACATTTATGTACTAAATAAATACGATGTTTCTAACAAAATATCAGACCCTGCGAACATAATCATCATCATAATAATAATTACATTTAATGATATAAAAATGAAATAAAAATAAAATAGAAAGAATTAGAAAAAATTCAAATTTTAACACACATGTAATTTAACTACAGGGTCGTAACACTAGTAAGTGATGATCATTTTCTAGATTTTAATGACGTTATTCAAGAGTGGTAATAGTGATGATAATGATAACAATAAAGGTGTCTGCAAATTCGATTTAAAATGACAAAGGGTGTGATGGTATAATGTATGTGTTAGTGCTAGATGTGAAGAATCTTACGGACACTTAAAACATTATTAGAATTCGACCCAGACAATACCAATCTTGAGCAGTTCTGGCAGGCAGCCATCTATCTGAATCTGACCTCATGCTGGAAACATTTTAAACTTCTTGGTGGAATCGGCAGAGTTGTACTGACATTTCCACATTCCAGTGCAGACACTAAAAAGGACATTTTCCATTCTGACTAAAATTCAGGCTGATTGTTGAGGAGACGTATCATCTCCTAAATATTAGGATCAACAATGATGAGGACTGACACCTGTATAATCCAATATCGATCTAAGAAGGAATGGTCAAAGAAATGCTTAAAATGGTATATATCAAGAGATTAAGAATGGAAACAAATTAGCCTGGAACGCTGTATTATCATGGTACTTAATGTTCTTATCAGTACTTATTAAAACTGTTTTGCTATTGCTGCTTACTTATAATTTGTAAAGTTTCAGTGACTTTCCCTCTTTCTATTCCTATAAAAAATCTTTGTCAGTTGAAGAGTAAATGTAAATAAAACAGCATACAGTGGCTGATGCAGATTAACGTACCATGAGGAACAACTCTATATTATCGCAGTATTGGCATAACTTGGGTATGATTGCATGCAAGTATTATAATAAATGTAAATTGCAACATACCTATGAGAAGGAATTTGTCCTTTTATAAGTATACATGATAAAGACAACAATGTGGACGAGTTCACCGTGTCAGAAACAAAACTTTCAAACAAGCACATGAATGAACATGATATTTGCAATGTTAACAACAAACAAAGGATCCATTGAAGGTGCTTGTGTAGTAATGATTGCCTGATGTTTATATGACCCATGGGATAAAATCTAATCATGTATGAGTTGTGAAAAGAATGTAACTGAAATGGATTAGTGTACTTAACAAGTTTTGAAAATCTAACAATGTGATTCAGGCAGTTTGTCTTTTCTTATTTGCACAAAATTTTTCTGAGTTGGATTTTTGGTGTTGATGTTTCCTATTGTTTAAGAATCACAATAGAAAAAGTGATGAAAAGGTCAGATAATACTTTTAGATTTTAGAAACATGATAGGTATAGAGAGAGAGCTCACAAGTGGACATCAAAATTATTTCCTCTGCATTCTAGATCCCACTCATACATAACTGAAAGGCCTCACCAGTAGTTTGCTTGTCATATTATTTGCTGTGCAGGAGAGAATGATGACAGTGAAATAAACATAACAATTTTTGTTTTGTACAGAATCAATCAATGGCAGACAGTGTCTTAGAGCACTGTATATTCTGATGATGTTTGGAGCAGGGGTGGCAGAGATGTCAGCACTAAGTGGGGATAGGAGAATGAGGTTTGATCCACTGGACCATTTATTCCCCAAATATAAACAATCCAACCCTTGGTTGTCACATGATAGCAGCAACTTGGAAGACTTCATCCTTATTGCTGAATTTTCAGAGCGTGAGGGACCAAAACCTGTGGTAATATTGAAATACTGAATAAAATTACTGTACATTATAGGAACTGTACCAAATGTCACGATTAAATAAATTAGAAAGACCATATCTAATACTACATGATTTAGTCGAGTTATTGTACATTATAGGGACTATACCATATGCCACATGATTAAATCAAGTTATTGTACATTTTATGGACCGTACCAAATGCCATGATTGAATCAAGTTACTGTACATTAGAGGCACTGTACTAAATGTCATGATTGAGTCAAGTTATTGTACATTATAGGGACTGTACTAAATGACAGGTGATTTTATTAGAGGGACTGTACCAAATGCTACATTGACAGGTGATTTTATTAGAGGGACTGTACAAAATGCTACATGATTGAATCAAGTTAATGTACATTATAGGGACTGTACTAAATGACAGGTGATTGAATCAACTTACTATATGTTAGAGGGACTGTACCAAATGCTACATGATTGAATCAAGTTAATGTACATTAGAGGGACTGTACCAGATGCCACATGATTTAATCAAGTTATTGTACTACGTTGGTAGACTTGGAATTAAAAGCTATAGCAAGTAACAAATATTTTGTACCCATTTGAAATCTGGTATATAATCATTGTCATTAGTCTGAGAGCATCTCAGCCAAAATTCTTCAAATTGCAAAAGAATCAGTAGACCACTATCATATGTAACACACATCAGTATCAAGCTATTAACCTTTTATTCTGTCACACAAGTTGAAAATACATTTTTCAATCTGTAAATATCAGACATGTCATCATCCAGAATTCTCATTGACTTGTATTCTTGGTAGCAAAAAGCAGAGAACAGGAAATTAGCCTACTACTTGCTACAATATTATTTCTAACCCTGTTTGAAGCAGGATATTATATCCCCATATCAGGGGGTGAGCATCTCTTGAGAGAGCCTTCTAAGAGGGAAACTAATGTATTTAATTGTCAGAATTTATTGAACAATCATATAAACTAAATTGAGATTATTATAAATAATTGTAATTTTCAGTTGACTGCTTGTAATCTGGATAAGTGATATTTCGTTAATTTTATGTATTTTTTTACCATTCTTACAGCTGGTCATTCCCAAAGATGGGGGTCAGGGCTTTGATCAAAATGAGTTCAGTGTGAGGATTCTGGCTGTGGACCACCACTCCTCAGTAACAGAGTAAGTTTCAGTGTTATACCAAGGCTAATAAACTTATGCAACAGCTTTCTAGCCCAGCTACACCATCTGAATGGGCTGTAATATAGCTTGTGAGAACAATGATTTACTGCCAGTAGTTCCATAATAGAGAGATTGTTATTTACACTGACCAGATAATGCTGTTTACACAGTGCATTGATTGCAACAGGTATCTCTCGGAGGCAAATACACAGGATTACACCTTATGGGTCAGCAAGAGGCGGATGACCCAGTGTTTTGATTAGTATGAACATAATTAAATGAACAAATAAAGTGGTATTTCTGGTTCTCTTTGAGACATGTAAATGGTTCTTTCCCAGTTGGATGAATATGCAATAATTCACAAGAAGAAACCCGAGCAAAGGGATGAATAAATGCAGCCCAGATTGCATCGTGACCTTTCCACATAACTTAAAGCACAGTCTGAAAGCTGAAGAAAAAAATGGTTTTCTTTATGATGTATTGAGAAAATTGATTGAGAAATACATGTTTGCTGAACTGAAAGTTTATCCAATGTTTTTACAGTTGTTATTTGACATTCATTTTAAATATATATTGAAAGGGAGGTCACTCATGTTGCAAGTATATATTTTGCCATTCTTATTACCAGCTAAAGACATGTTTGTGCTTTGTCACTTGCATTTTTGTGTGTTTGCATGTGTGTGATTTGGATTTTTAATGTAGCTTTAACAATTTTTCAGTCATATTGCTACAATATCTGCATTTTGATGGTTTTATAGTGATATCTAGCACTGGGGCATCATGCTGCAGACATGTAGCATCATGTCCCACCCAATCACATTATCCTGACACCAGGCCGACCAGTCCCAACACTAACCTCTTCATGCTGAGTGCCAAGCAATGCAGCGGCAAGTACCATTTTTATAAGTCTTTGGTATGACTTGGCTGGGGTCCAAACCCATGACCTCACACATCCAAGGCAGATGCTCTAACCACTAGGCCACCGGAGTGGTCTCACCTTGTTTGTAAAAACTGAAGTGCAAGAAATGTATTGATTTTGTTTAGCTCAACTGGCCATTAGGCCATTTGAGATTATGGTATGTCCTCACATCCATCATTTGTTGTGCATCCATCAGTGATGTACAACCAGAGACAAGACTTTTTAAAAGAGTGCAGTTTCATGTTATAAATTTTGACCGTATGGATTTTATATTATTTATCTGTTGTTTTATATACTTTTAGAGAATTTTAACATCTTTACTTGTCATTTTTTAGCTTGTAGGACTACATGTTCACATTTATTTTGTGGAATGGGTTTATGTTCCTAAAATAATTTCAAGTTTGTAACATTTTTAGAACTTAAGTTTTAATCGGTATTATCTAGCTGGCATTGTGCTGATATACTGTTAAACCCAGTAGATACTTGTGCAGTCAGCAGCATGGGATAACATTTCTACAGACTGCATCCTATGGACTCATATCTTCCAACCAACTTTTCTTGCATTTGGCTGTTAGGCATATGATAGACTGGTTGTCTTAATATCTAAATCATTTCTCATTAATGCATTTGTTTCAATATTGAGTCGCTGTCACAATCTTTTTTCACCCATTTTACAGTGGTTTCCATCTAACAGAAGATAATCAAGTGGTGATGGAGGATTCTGAAAATGAAATTTATACATTTGTAAGTTTTAAATGGCATTTTGAAAGAATGCCAGGTGTAATAATTGTTTATACACTTATTTCGAATCTAGATTCATGGGCTATATCTCACATATTTCCACATGAAATTTTTGTGGTTGCCTATTCATATTGAGTAATGTGTCTTTGTGACCATCAGTATCTTGGTCCTAGGAATAACTCCACATTAGAATACCTTTATAGATAATAGTATGAAACATAAAAATGTGCTTCTAAGGTCAACCAAAAGAATTTTTTTTAAAATCTTTTCTTTGGAAAATCTTTGGTAAGTTTCCTATCTAAGTTATAGTTTGTTAAACTCATCATTGCAAATGATATCTGCTTCTGTAGCTCAGGGAGTTTTCACATTTCTGGAAATATAGGTAAAATTATAGATTAATTTTGTGCATGAATGATTTCAATGCCACTCATTCCATACATGCTCAAAAGAGTGATCTGTGTAATCTGTCATGCTGGTACTGGAGTCATGGATAAGTTCACTTTTGATACATGACTTTGCACTTAGTGCAGCTGTTGCATGCTACAGGTGAACAAACGTCATCTAACAATTAGACAAATCATATCATAAACAGACGTTAAGTAGAAATTTAAGACAATTTAGTGAAAAGTAGATGACGCAGACAGCATGCTTTTGCATGTGGCATGTGATAGCTCCAGAACCACTTAGTCCTGTATCAGCAATGAACTCCTCCATAACTCCAGGGCCTATATGGCAGATTACATGTATGCAGATCTCTCTTTGTCAGTATGTATCTAATGAGATCTGTTGCTTTATTTTTTGATACAGATATTACTGACTCTGTTTAATTTCATTGAAAAAGTGAAAAAATACAAGTTCTCTATAAAAAAAATGTAAAGGCTCCAAAACTGATTTTTTACAGATTGATGGCATTTTATCTGCTTTACAGGTTCATCACTTGGTACTGAATGATTTCCTTGCCAGAGGCTATGTGAGACCATTTTGTATTAGCTACATCACAAAGGATTCAAGGTATGAATCAAATGCATATACCATACTCTATAATTTTAGTGGTGAAGAAAACTTAGCGATTTTGTGGTCATAGATTGAGTGGTGATAATAAATCCCATCCATAATTACCCCCCTAAATAGTATAATCTCTACAAATCTGCAATCGCTAAATTATAAGTGGCAAAAAAATCTGTTGTTTTTTAAACAAAGTTTTAAATTTTGTGTTAAAGAAATATGCCTGTTACATGGTATAGATTGTAATGATCCTGTATGTAACAGTCTCTGTTGGGATGATTTCCATTATTATTGATGCAACAAATGTCACAGCATCTTTGCTTGCCGAGGGCCATCTAGTCATTTTTTCCACATCATCTCTTGGCATAATTAGCTAACTGAAACAGTATCTACTGCTTCACTATCTGATTGGATGCACATAGCTGCCAAGTGTCCCATTTTTCCTGTTTTTGTCCTGTATTTTGGACTTGAATACGAGTGTATGTTTTTCTTGTTAAAAATCCTTTTTTTCTTATTAAAAAAATTAAAAATTTCCTACAGGTTTCTTTTTAGAACAGGCACCTGCTTCCATTCTGAGAATAAATGTATCTCATGTGTATAGGGATATTGAATTCTAGAATATGATTGGTTCATTTGAAATTGTGGCTACAGTACCAGTCTTTAACCACCATATTGGATTGCGCAAAGTAGTTGCCACTATCACTGAATCTCATCTTCATAATATTCCACTTCTATTCATGTTGAAAATGAAAGCAGAGGATTCAGAGTTTTCTCCAGCAAAGAAAAGAAAACAGAACTGGAAGGACACTTATGCTGCCATGTTTAAATTTGTGAAACCATCTAGTAAAAGAGAAAACTTTGCGTTTTGCAAATTGTGTAATTGTTGATTTTGCTATTGAGCATGGAGGCACCCATGATATAAAACAGCATGAAAAAGCTAATAAACATCAGCTTGCTTCTTCATCACCAGCAACACATCCTGAACATACAGCATTTATAAATACCAGAGAGAACCTTGATGCAATTTGATTGGAAGTTCGTTTGACTAAATTTCTTTTAGAAATGAACCTCTTTCAGTTACTATTGTTGTTGGTGATTTATTTCGCATACTTTTGCCAGACAGTAAAATTGCAAATGATTACTTGTGTGCTAGAATGAAAAGAGTTCAGTAAAAAAAAATTAACAGACTTCAGATCATCAATGAAAGATATTACATTGGAATCGATAATGATTGAAAAAACAAGGTGTGGAAAAGGCTCCTATAAACAGCCTGTATCTGCATCTTTCAAATGGGCACCTGGTGCCCATTCAGAAGGTGCAAGAGTTTAACAATACATATTAGATATTAAATAATTAAGTTATTGTCTTACTTTACAGATGGTTGTAGATGTTGTAAATAGTTACATATGCATTAAAGTTTTAAAAATCAGGATTTGTTCTTGAAAGTCAGTATTTTTACCATAAGCAGTCAGTGTTTTTGTACTTGGGGGTTGGAAGCTATTGATGCATCTGAAAGAAACTGATAAAATCAAATCTCTTGTCACATTAAAACAGGAGATAGTTTGGAATAATAATATTGGTCTCCACACAGAATGACACATGTCACGTGTAATTTTTCTAAGTTAAACATTTTAAGCAGCTTTTAATTTGAGTCAGTGCCTGTGGACATTGTGTTCATGGCATTATTGAATACCTGACAAGTCATTAAATGAGCTCTCTCATTGGTTCATTTGTTTTGCTTGCCAAGGCCAGGTACTCTTATCGACTAGACTGCACTTGTTCAGAACAGTTTCAACTATATTAATATGCCAAGGTTTGTTGTGGAATGAAGTAAATTTATAATCCTTGGCTAGCAAAAATGATGTTAGAACACTGTAAACACTTCTGGAGGCTGCTTTTCTAATTTTTTACACATGACAGATATCCTAAACAAAAATGTATTATATTTTTTAATCTGATATGACTGTTGTTATGACCCACCCAAAAATGTCTCCTTTGCAACCTAAACAAATTTGCTTGTTAAATTGGATGGATATGTTCACAGAGTGATAATAGAACTTAAATTAATAGTCTTACATCATTTGTTTGCAAAACTGACCACAAAGCTGCTGTCAGTAGGTCCTTTAACTTTGAAAAGCAACTGGTTCTGTCTGTAATTAGCTCGTCTTGTCTTTCAACAAATTGAAATTAATAATGTATGTTTGTACTTAAGATAAGTTAGTAATTAAACTGAAAATTTCTTACATATTTGTATTAAATAAAGAAACAGTTCATATTTGAATTTATACAGTAATATTTAACTTCATAATATCAACAGTGCAATGTTACTTTCATGTCTTTTGAGACATGGATTTACAAAACCAGTGAGAAACAGTGTAAAATACAAGAAGAAAATGAGTGCTTGAAAATAAGGGCAATAAAAATGTGAAAGTAGTTGCAATACTTTTATCAATATATGTAGGTGGCCAAGTGGTCTAAAGCATTCACCTTTATCAATCACTGCCATCTCAGCTCTGTCCACATTGGTTTGAGTCTTGGGCCTCGGCCAATATGGGTGTGTGAGAAAGTTTGCCACTAACTTCCTGTGAGTTGGTGGTTCTTTCCAGGATATTTCTAGGGTTTTTCCTCCACCAGTTATACTGGCTGCCCTGTATAGCCTACTACATACTTAAAAATGGCATTAAGCCCACAACAACAACAACAACAAAAATCGATATATGCAGCTAAAAATTTAGCTGTGCAGAATTGCTGGTAATTTGATTTTCCTATTGGTTCTATGTGAAAATGTCTGGCCTTGGATTAGCTGGCAGTGGTAATTTCACACACTGTACATCATATAGTTGTCACCCTCTTATATGGTCACCCCTTCTGTACCAGGATATTGGTTATATGTGACAGGTGGTGGTTGTATATGACAGGTGGCCTTTCCATAGGGGGACTATATTTGTGAGAACTGTATGTGTATGTAGTAAGAAAGCTACATATAGCTTCATAACATTTAATATCTTCTTTTAAAAGCAACATTAATTATTAAAAGGTTCTTCTTAAGAACTAACTTATTTCAAGTAAATGTCATTTAAATCTGGTACATAAATGGCTTGGCATTTCAAATAATTATCTTTCCATTTACTCCATTTTTCCACTTCTGCTGAATATTCTCCTTATCTGTCATGATGTTGTTTATTTGAGTCTTTCCAATGTGAAAATATTTTTGCAAGAACTTTTGAACTCCTGCCATTGTCGTTGAGTCGAATAACTTCTAAATTTTCTTCTAAAGTAATAATTCTCCATTTACGTGATGACATATTAAAGCTTTTTAATGACTTATTCCTATGTTGCTAATTGTACGGTACTGCAGTTTAATTATGCTGATGAAACTTTCATTGAGTAGATGAAATACCTTGTTTATAAAGGAAGTGATACTTGTACTGTAATGTGATTTTTCAGTCTTTGTCTGCTACCCTGTTTTGTTCAAGGTTAATTTCTCTCTTTGTGTTAATCCACAAAATCTATATTTATCTAGTGCTGACCATGTTATGATCTTGACAATTAGTTCAGGTCATAATCATCAACGAGAAGGACTCAGCCGCTGTGTGAAGCCCAAAACTCAATCACAACATTGTTGGCCCCATTTCCTGTAAACATTAGCATTTATAGATAATGATATAAAATTAGCTTTTGTGGTAAAAGTACTTTATTCAACACTTCCTTCAGTAATGAAAACCTGACATCATGAAACAGACATCGGTAAAGATAATAGGATTACTTACCTTACGATATTGGTGCCCTGAGTGGCAGAGTGGTCTAAAGCACTTTCTGTTACAAATCACTGCCATCTCACCTCTGTCTCTGTGGGTTTGAGTCTTAGGCTTGGCCAATGTGGGTACTTGAGAAAGCTTGCCAGTAACATCCTGTGGGTTGGTGGTTCTTTGTTAGTTTTCTGTGGTTCTTCCTCTGCCAGTTACACTAGCCACCATGTATCGCCTATCTTGTGCTGAAAATGGTGTTAAACCATATAACAACAACAACAACCATACCGTATGAATTAAATATTGGTTCAGGACACATTAAAATAAAATGTGTCCGCCTGTGAGGGGTATATTTGACATTTTCGCACCAATATGCTGGCCGCTTGTCACATTATAGGTGTGGCTGTTCTTGAGGGTTCCTTTGAACACAAATTTATTTTTGCAGGAGATTCTGGCCACAAGAAATGGGTGGCTGCTGGTCAGGGGGCTATTTAAGAGGTGGACCAATGTATATGGTCTCTATTTAAGTCATCTATAAAATAGTTACTGAAAAGTTTTTCAATCTGAGGGTGTTTTTTTTAAGTACATATGATGAATTTTCATGTATTTACAGATTTTGTTATTCATGTCATGTGTTTAGCTTTCCAGTATTTCTTGCATGATAAGACCAGTAAGCCAGCAATATAAACTGGCTAAAAAAGGGTGGGCTTATTGTCAAATATAGACATCATTAGGAGCAATTTGCAAACATTTTTTGAAAATGGATGAGCGGGAGCCTTATCACCAAGCATGAACTTGTCACCAGTAGTGAGATAAGTCTGTTCTAAAATACCACTCTGTCAGGGTTAGGATATGCTGTTAGGAACATTAAAATATCTTGAAAATATTGATGAGTTCCCTGTAAGTGCTTATGATACAATGTGGACATTAAAAATCTAGTCTTGGACCCTCAGTAATCAGAGGCTGTTCATCCCATCATCACCTTCAGTTACAAACCCTAGACTGTCCTTTTTCTGAAACTGAATTCTAGGAATATTTTTTTCATTAACAAAAAGATAATTATGTGTGATTTAGATTTTTAACATAGCTTTAACAATTTTAATCATATCCCTACAGTGTCTGCAGTGTTGCAGTTTATGGTGATCTCTAGCACTGGGGCATCATGTCACAGACATGTAGCATCTTGTCCCACCCAGTCACATTATCCTGATACGAGGCCGACCAATCCTAACACTAACCTCTTAATGCTGAGTGCCAAGTGAGGCAGCTGCTAATACCATTTTTATAAGTCTTGGGTATGAATTGGCCGGTGTTCGAACCCATGACCTCCCTCATCCAAGTCAGACACTCTTACCACTTAGGCCACCATAGCGATAGAAAAGATAATAACACGAACAGGAATAAAGAATTCTTACAAAAAATGTATAAGATGAAGTAAAAACGCAAATGAAATTACAATCTGGTACAAATTGATGGTAAAAGATGGTTGATAAGATAGAATATGATTAAGTTTTATTGGTTTGAATGTAATGATTTTGTGTCCATTGATGGACTTTCCTTTTTCTCACCTAGATCCTCAATTTTGCTATCAGGACCACAAAATATAAGACAAGATGCATTCAAATATTTTTTCTCAGTTTTGTTAGGCAGTCTGAAATACCACTGAATCAGTTTTCTTTTTCTAAGTTACTTTATTCAAAAACTTCAATTTAACAAGTCCAAGTGTTACTTATTTAAGACATATCTAAATCTTCAGATATAACATATCTAAAGCTTGTAGTGTGGTAAGTGATCTAACATGCAGTTCATTTAAACAAGTCATAGTCTAACTCAATTAAGACAGATCAAAATTTTGTAATACTATGTGTTGAGGATATATTGATGCCTTGTGTATTTCTGTCTGTCTGTCCTTTACTTTGTCTGTTTCACAAAGAACTTTTTACTCATCCATGTGATGATTATGTATGAGGGGATATTACTTTTGGCTCTTTGAGGTTAGTATTAAAGGAGTCAAATCTCAAAATATGCAGAAGTTGTAATTACAGTGATATTTTTTTTAAAGTTTTGACCCAGCTGAAACACACCATATATAACAGATTTTAGGACATGACTCATTCTCATAGTCCATGGTGGAAGGAGGGTGTATAAAATTCCAATGTGTCAGATTAGGGCAGGGCCAGCACCAACTATGTGCAAGCAGTGCTCTTGCACATGTTGCCGTTTTCAGATGGATGCTAAATCGCATAAGAAGAGGGGTGCACAATTCAGACAAGGGACCTAAAAAGAGACAAAACCTTTGTTTTTTCTTCATATGAAAATCCTTTTGTTTGGTCACAATGTACATCAGTTTCTTGCGAGCTTTCTTATCAGCAAAAAATATTTTAAAGATGGGATGGGGCTAATGTCTCTTTTGCACAGGGCACAGTATTGCCTTGCACTGGCCCTGGGTTTGGGCATATATAAGAAAAAGGCTTATGGATTAGAAATTGGGAATCATTGAAGCTGCTCTAGTTTCTAAACTTATCCTTATTTATTATTTATGAACAGAATAAAAAACAGATTCAAGGCTTGAAAGTTCAGAAATATTCTAATTAATTTGTCCATATTTGATGTTTTGATGAGTATGTCACCATTGTTCTTAAAAATGTTTTTGATGATTTACTATAGAGGTTTTGTATTTTTTATTTCATCAGGAAAATAATGTCCTGTTATACAGATTTGTCTCAGCAAATGAATAAGGTAAGTTAGGTACAGTTTTTGAATAGCATGTTAGTCACATTATCCTGACACCAGGGCGACCAGTACTAACCTCTTAATGCTGAGCGCCTGCAGCTGTTTACCATTTTTGTAAGTCTTTGGTATGACTCGACCGGGGTAAAAAAATTGAAGTTGAAACCATAAAGTAAATGTGATGATAATAAAAACTTGGTGTCTATTAGTCAAATACATTACCTGATCACACTGACATTAGGAAATTACTTTCTGCTACCTCCATATAAAGCCTTCTCTGAAAAATGGAAAACTTCTTTCGATCTATATATCATATAGACAAATGGAAGTTACTCTTACAGATGAGCTCTATTGTTTCTACTTGGTTGCCATCCATATCCTGAATGTTTACTAGTTTAAACTTTTGCTTGCAACTGTAAATGGTGTCTCCAAACAACCCATTGCAATTTATGATCAGGTTTGACCATCCAACATTTATTTGCAGAGGTATAGAAAGTCAAAGGTTAATATACCTGCTGTATACAATATTTATGTATTCATGTTTATGCATCTATTTACTGGTCATTATTGTCTTTGCCATTTTGAATGGAATTTTTCAACCAGGGTAATTCAAGGTCTTTTTGGTGAGCCAGGTGCGTATAACTTACCACACTGGTACAAATCACATACTGGCATTTATCATTCAGATGTACCAGACCTGGGCAAGGATATTAATTTAAAGCCACATCAAAGTTGATCAAGTACAGCATGCTGACTTTCTCCAACTGTGCCTGGCATCTCTTGCAGTCTTTTGCGAAGCCATAAAGGCTGGAAGTGGCCATGCCTGAAAATCAGTATGCTGTATTGCCAAGGTAGCCAGTAGGGCTGCTCACCACATAATGGTAAATATCCTGACTGCCTCTTGTAACCTCGACTTCAGAAGAAGAGAGACATTCCTGTCATCTCCTCATAAACCCCACCATGTGACAACCCTGTGCTCCCTCCCATTCATTTCCCCTACCTGTTTGGGGGTCAAATTGAGAAGGTGAGAAAGCAGGTAGTACATGAGTTACTCTTTAACTCTCCATGCAAGCCGCTATCTCTGTATGAATCCTTCAGGGGACATACCAGAGAAGGGATGATTGTCGATAGAAATACTGTAGGATAACTCTTCTGCATCAATGGCAACATTTCCCTGGCCAAGTGAGTTGTAAGTGGCCTTTTATGCACCTAGCTTCTACTTGCAAGCTGATAGCAGTGAGAGAAAACAAGATTTCTCCTCCTCAAGCCTCCTGCCAAATGTAAGTGACTTGCTGTCCTCTCTGTGTGCCAGCAACACTTTTGTGTATACCAGACATTTTCTGTTCCACCAGACTTAGATCAGCCTATTTTTAATAAACGATTTGATCATTCAAGTCATTTCAGAGGGATTTTGGATCTTATTCATCCAACTCAGCCACTTTCATAGTCTCCCTTCATGATTGAGCTCCCAAATAGTCCCAGAAAAACGTTTGAATGTGAAGCAATAGCCAGGTGTGGGATTCCACAGGATCACCCTTGCAAGTGTATAAATGTGCAATCTTTGGTTATGCTAACTGAATGTTTGCATATCATCCTTTCAGTGGAGCAGTCATCATGCTCCAAAAGGGTGACATGTAGAAGTTGGATGCTCAAGCATTTCCTGCCCCTCTTATCTGTTCTTTTATTGTAAATGTGATCAAATAATGTATTGGATGGAAATGGGAATTCTTTTAGTAAATTATATTTCTCCAAAAGTACTTACAAGACAACATTACTATTTCTCTCATCCAGTTCTGCTGTATGGTTATTATGTACTTCTGAGAGAGGGACCCTTATGGCAGTATGCAAATTGGAGAGAATATTGGCATACCTGTATGCCACTTTCAAGTACTTTGAAAGCAGATGGCTATCAAAATGGCTGCTTCCATGTACTTAAAAAATCAGATTGAACTAGTCCAAAGTACACTGATTCTAGCAGTTATTAAATTTGGGAAATGTAATTTTGTCAGCTTAGATGATGCCAGCTTCTGAAAGTGAAATAAATGAATTGTAAAATACATAAAAAGTTAAAGAAAGTTAGTGGCTTGTTTTTTGTTTCCAATTTACCTTTTTGAAGTCTTGGAAGTGAAAATGACCAGTTGAATTAAAAGTCTTTTGAGACATCTGAACATAGGCCAAGCCATTTTAAATAACCAGGAAAACCAGTGAGAAGACTTTATAAATTATTTTTTTTTACAAATCAAACCCTATGTAGAGTGCCAAACTTTTGAGCAGAACCTGTTACAGGTTTTGCTCAAACTTAAAGAAATAACCATATGGGATACAGCTGGCCACTCAGTATGAACAAGGTGAGTTAATTTTCAGGAGAAATTTTCGGTAATATGTATGATTTGTAGATGGAAAGATGATATTTCATCTTTCAAGGAGGACTGGAATCGGTTGTTGCAGAGGGTAATTTCTAATGGTAACATGATTAGGTTTGCTTACCAAGTATTTTCAGAGAAATTTAATTTACTTCAAGATTTCTTTATTACATTACAGGCTGAACATTTTTTGGTGACAATAGCATGTTTGTGTACTCAATAAAACTTTACATCACATTTTCTATTGTGACATTGCCTACCATTGTTTTGTTTTTTTTAGATATGAAAGTAGACAGCTATGACAGTCAGAACAAGTGATAATGCAGTTTCTCTTCAGATATTGGCTGTCTATAGAAACTAATACTTAAGTGTAGATTCTGAGCAGGTTACATGTACTGGATAACAAATATTTCCCTATTGTCTAATTATGAGTGCATTAATGTAACATCATCTTGTTATATTAGATATCCAATATTTTGTTAAGGTACAAAGTGTCTATACTTCAAAATGGCACTGTAATCTGCAAAAAATTTCTTAGCGATTTTTCTCTTAAAGTTTATATTGCTCTCCTGATTAAAATTTCTGCTGTTGTCTCCAGTCTATTAACTTTTATTTTTCCGTGGTAATTCTGAATTTAATAGTGACATCACTTTCAGTATATGTATTTATGTATATAATAAGTTGTAGTTTAACTTTGCCTGTAATTTCAGGTAGCTCGGTATATGAAGTATGGAAATAGACTTGTTTTTATGAGAGATTTAGAACAACACTTAGAGGACCTCAGACTGACAAAAGGTATTAGTTTTGGTTCCTTATGCCCATACTGTATTCTGTGGAAGGATGTATAGTGTTATATTACTTCAAGTTCATATGCCATGCTTTTCTTTTATTATCTTTTGAGACTTGATGGATTGGAACAATATTTGGCACAAATATTCATATCAGAAAGCTGTAGGTCATGTTTGATTTTCAACCTTTTCTATCAAAATTATGATTCCTGTTTCCCTTTGCATGAACCAAGCTATCCTCAATGGACCTTATTGGTCCCCATTGGAAAGTATAATGGGCAAAATAAATTGGAAGACAAATTGTTGTCACTTTTGTGTGCATTGACTAAATGGACCGATGTAATTGGCTTTTCAAACATCACTGCAGTCAAATGAGATTTCATTACAAAAAAAGAAAAATGCATTATTGAACATATGATAATTTGTTTTCTATTAACAATTATTACTCATCTTTTAAGCTATCAATTGAGCTTTCTGAAAGGTGCAGAGCGAGATAATCTGCATCATTTGCCAAGAACTTGTTAAATTCTGTTTATTTGTTTCAATCTATCAATCAGCTGACCTATTCCAGCAGCCTCCAGCACTGCGTATTATGGCATTATCATGTTTAGAGGATTCACTCTTTAATGAACACCAACATTGTTTTGCATTTCATTAAAATCGAGTGTTTTTGAATACTACAAATGTAAGAAATTATGAACATTATTAATTGAAACTGAAGTTCAACTAATCCTACAGCATTGCAGAAGTTTTTAATGTAGCAGTGGGAGCAGTTGCTTTGATTACTCCTTTTGAAGCACAGAAATCTGTTTGGATCAGTTTGGGATACGGGTAGAAAGACTGCCTGGTTCTCAGGGGAATCAAATGTTTTCAGCAGGGGATTTATCAAATGTTTTCAGCTCTCATTATTTAAAGAAATGATAACATTAAACTGGATATATCGAAATGTAAAAGTTTGAAACAGTTTTTTCTTTGTAGGCCTACAGTAAGTCCAGTTTATCTTATTGAGTTTGTGTCCCCACCTTTTTTTTTATATCTCACAACTTACAAACAGCAAACTCATAGACAAACACATACATGAGAGTAATTCAACATGTTCTACATTTTTTCTAATGGTTGCAAAATAAGTCTAGTTGTTCTTGCTAAAATAAAATCCACACTATATCTGCATTTGCTGAAATATGAATTGCTAAAACTGCCCTTTTAGGACAAAATCTCCAGATTTTACGTGTGTCAAAATAATCTGCTATATTTGGATTAAGTTTATTTATGCATACAATTCTTTGAACTCACCATTATTCATAGGGTATGGATTTGTGGGATACTGATTCATGGGGTATTGATTCAGAGGAAATTGATTAATTGCATACTGGTTAATGGGACACTGATTCATGGAATACTGATTGGTGGGATACTGATTCATGAGGCACTGATTTGTGGAGTTCTGATTCATGGGATACTGATTTGTGGGGTACTGATTCATAAGGTACTGATTTCTGGGGTACATATTCATGATGTACTGACTTGTGGGATACTGATTCATGGGATACTGATATGTGAAGTACTGATTCATATGGGGGTCTGATTTCATGGATTTCAAGTTCGCACCAAACCATGACTTGAAAGATCCATATAACATTGTTCCTTCTGTGGAAACAAATGTACATCATGCAGTTAATTAGCAGACCACTCAGGTGGCCTAAGTGGTTAGAGTATCCACCTCGGATGCAGGAGGTTGCAGGTTTGAACCCCAGGCAAGTCATACCAAAGACTTATGAAAATGATACATACAGTTGCCTTCCTTGGCACTCAGCATTAAGAGGTTAATATTAGGACTGGTCAGCCTGGTGTCAGGATAATGTGACTGGGTGGGACATGATGCCACATGTCTGTGGCATGATCCTCAGTGCTAGACATTACTATAAATTGCCACAATTCAGACATCATAGCAATATGACTCAAATTGTTAAAGCAGTGTTGAAAACACACACACACACACACACACACAGTTAATGAGCACTAGTGATAATGTCTGTTTGCAAGACCATGAAAATTGATTAATTCAGTTTATGTAGCAGACAATCTAGACTTTCATTGACAGCTTAAAATAACATTGCAAATATGGTAACAGTGTATGTGGGGGGGGGGCAGTAACTTATTTAGCATAATTATAATTAATTTCCTTGCTGTTTTGGGAGTTATTCCCACTTAATCTAGCAGAGGGTAGGGTGATTAGAATGGATATATATATATATATATATATATATATATATATATATATATATATATATATATAATGGAAGTATATCATAGGAAGGAAACCTGATCATGTTGCATGTCAGTGCCATAGCATTCATTTTAGTCATAACAATTTTAAACATCCTCTTTAAAACACACACTCTCTCTCTCTCTCTCTCTCTCTCTCTCTCTCTCTCTCTCTCTCTCTCTTTCACTGTGGAGCACATACACAAACACACACATTGACTGTTTCTTGGAGATAATATTAATACACTACAATAATTCTTTTATTCTTACCACTGCATTTTGTAAATGATGTACATTTCTAGTTGTTATTTCCTAAATTTTGAGCTGAGTTGGATTTGAAGCAATCAATACAGCAATATTTTCCTCCAGGTCATGATGCTAACCTTGTCCAACATCTCTATCAATGCACTCATTACTGATTGGGTCAGCAGAGTTGATGTTGATAAATATTTGAAGTGTTTCTTTTTAATGAATTTCATTTTATACTTTGTTCCTGAAACTGCACTATCTTTTTACATTCTGCTCTAGAGGGCTGACAACTGAAATGATTTACAAAAATTTCACAAGTTTTGATTGTTCAGAATTCTTAATATATGTTGCATGCATCTGTGGTCTTTTGATCTCTTATTTTTCCATCTTTGCCCTCATGTCCATGTACAGTTTGTATATTTTATTATGATCTGCAAGGAAGAGTATTTGGAGGACTTAAAGAGTACTTTCATTTTTCTGAAAGCTGCAGAAATCACCACGTGTTGCTCAGTTAGAGTTCATTGCACAATGGATGAGGCACACAGAGTAGTTGGGGTGAGGGGGTAAAATCTACATTTAGATGGGCCCCATGTGTTGGGCTATCTCTCATTTTTAGCACTGGTATATTGAGTGGTGGTCCGTAAGTGGCATAACAGATGGGATTCTTCAGTAGGAATGATTACATAAGCAGGTGATGGAGGGAGGATATGTCATCTCTCCATAATCTTTTTTTGTATATTTCATGGTTGCCAGGTGACCTCTGTGACTGGGAGAAAGGGGGAGATATTTTATCTTTTGATGATCTTTTTTGTACATTTCATGGTTGCTACAACTCACACATTCAAAGACCAATGCGCAATTATCCTTAACAGAATCAATATGTCCCTTTCACAGCTTAATGAATCTAAATACCAACTGAATTCTTAGTTTCAGCAGAACTAGGCAAATTGATACCAGAAAAAAATAATTCATAGTATTCAAAATGCCATTTGAAATTTAATTGTTTGAAATGGGCTGATTTCACAGTTACATGTCACTTACTAGATACACCCTAGAGGACTAAAATAATTTGATAAAATAAAAACAAGAAAGATATAAGTTGTACTTATACCATTACATTTTATTTTCAGAAACTCTTCTTAAAGAACATGGTCATGAAGCAGACGGACATGACACAGGAAGTGACCTTTCACCTTCAGACAGCAACCTTTTGGCATCACTCAACTTGATCAGACAGGCCAAGGAAGAAGTAGATGCCATTTTATGTGTGATGAGGTCAATAATGGTAATAATTCAAATTTTGCATCTTATTCAATTTAAACTTCTCGGGTAACTTTTAAAAAATTGGATGTCTGTTGTATAATACATTGAAGTTGGTTTTTTTGTGTTTATTTCTCACATTTCAGCATTAGATTTATCAATGTTTATAAGTGAACTTAAATTATGATTAGTATACTTAGAGCAGATTAGACTCAGTAATTTGATAAATTGTTATCTTAGATGCATTAAGAAGCATGCACACCTCCTTTTGGTCAAAATTTGCACAAAAGTGTTCATTACTCAGTCCATGTATGTCAGGAACTGAGTTTTTCTTGATAACCTGATGCCTGGATTTTTAAATTGTATTTTGCTTGGTCTAGCCATAAAGCATCTGGGTCCCAACATTTGAGTGAAGTCACACCCAAGCTTGAAGTACGCTTTAGATTATTCTGTGTAGTATTTGGTTACAATGGTAAATATATTTTTCTGCTATATCCCGCTGTTTCATTTCTTATTTCTGGCAATATCTTCATCTGCATGGTTCACTATACCTGTTATGAATAAACTGTGATATAGTCTGCTGGATATTTTGCAGATAAATATAGCTGGGTCAGAAAGTTATAACTATGTGTCCTGGGCTTCATGTGCAGAAAGTGGCTGCTAACTCTGCCGAGAATTTTATATCTGATTCACACTGCTCTGGTGGCATAAGTGGTTAGGGCATCTTCCTCAGATGCAGGAGGTTGCAGGTCGAACCCCAACCGAGTCATACCATAGACTTATAAAGATGGTACTAGCAGCTGCCTTGCGTGGTGCTCAGCATTAAGAGGTTAGTGTTAGGACTGGTCAGTCTGGTGTCAGGATAATGTGACTGGGTGGGACATGATGCTATGTCTGTGGCATGATGACCCAGTGCTAGACATCACTATAAACTGCCACACTGCCGACATCATAGCAGTATGACTGAAAAATTGTGAAAGCTGTGTTAAAAATCCAAATCACATGCATGTGTGCGTGCACACACACACACATCTGACTCACCTGACCAACGTGTGTAACAGCTTCTTGTGCCTTGTCCATTGAGTATCGTGCTTTGTTCATCAAGTCTTCGACACTTGTTATAAACACTCTATAGAGACTTCTTTTCTGATGAGATTTAGATGATACTTGGTTTGCAGGTTAAAATGAACAAGATTTCCTGTTAGTTTTGTCATAAACAATATTCACATTTAATGAAGTGTTCTTGCATCTGATTGACTGAGCTTGTGAAAAGTCTAAAGGCCATATGCCTGATCAGATCTTAATCAGACTTGGTTTAAGCTTGTATCACCAGGATCTTTGATGAGTTCAGTTATGAGTAACATTCTTGCATATTAATGTGGTGGTATTGCATCTGTTTGGCTGAGCTTGTCTATGTCTATAAATACGTTGACGTAGTCACACTTGACTATTAAGCAACGGGTGGTGCATGGTCAAAGATAAAGAAAAGACGGAAGTGATAGGACAGTCAGAAGAGTAGTGACAGGAAAGGCAGAAATAAGTAAGAGAGTGTCAGTGTACATTTTCGTTCCTTCATACTCAGACCAATCTGGCTACCGTAGCGGCGATGAGATATGAAACCTCAACCGGCATAGCCCTGAGAATCACTAGGTCTTACTTGTAGCTGACTAGTTCATTAAAGTGTGATTTTGGAAAGCTCCTGCTTGTGAGATACCAAGTCAGGAGCTTCTGCAATTATTGCTGGTAATTTATTCCAAGTCCCTATTGTGCATGGGAAGAAGCTAAACTTGTAACAATTTGTCGATGCTGAGCTTGTGAACACTCTAACAACCATATTTCTGAACAGATTTCAATCATACTTGCTATAAGCTTGTATCATCAGGGTCTCAGGTAAGTTTGATTATGACTGACATTCGTGCATAATAATGAGGTGATCTTTTATCTGATTGGTTGAGCTTGTGAACCCTATAGAGACCAAATTTCTGAACAGATTTTTATCAGCTTTGCTGTTGATGCTACTGTTATCATGATCTTGGATCAGTTCAGTTGTGAGCAATATTCACACATATTAATGAGGTGATCTTACATCTGATTTGCTGAGCTTGTTACCATCCTAGAGGTAATTATATCTGGTACAACTTTTACTAGATTTTGCAATTACTTGCTGGTTTCAGTTTTTGTATGCATGGCATATTGCAGAGGATATGATATTATGATATCCATCAATTTGAGTTTTCTATCATCTACATTTACCAAACTTTGTGAATGACCTGCATATGTCATTTTTGGGTGTAAAAGGTCAAAAGTCAGTGTCAGATTGAAAGAAGAACAGTTTATGCTTAATAACTTGAGCCATCCATCTTTGGTTATTGTACTGTATTGATGGGGGGCCCCGAGTGGCCGAGTGGTCTAAGCGCTGATCGTTACGGATCACTGCCATCTCACCTCTGTCTGCGTGAGTTCGAGTCCAGGCTCGGCTAACGTGGGTACGTGAGAAAGCCTGCCAGTAGCCTCTCGTGGGTCGGTGGTTCTTCCCGGGGTTTTCCAGGGTTCTTCCTCCACCATTAATACTGGCCGCCATGTATAGCCTATCCTGTGCTGAAAAATGGCGTTAAACCCTATAACAACAACAACAACTGTATTGATGGCTTGCACTTGATGTAAGGAAGAATTCTATTGATTTTGGGTTCAAATGGTCAAAGGGCAGGCTCACTGTGTCTGAAAGAAGAGAAATTGTTTCAGCCCAATAAAATGAGTTCTACATCCCAGACCTGGACCAGTGGATGGCTTGCACATGGGGTAATTGATTTGTAGGTCAGGTGGTTTAATTCAAGGTCACTGTGACTGAAAGAAGAAAAAATATTTTCATCAGAAAAATTTCAGTTCTCTTATTAGAGAACTTTTAAACATGGGGCAAGTGTGCAATATTCTCTTCACAATACTCTGTTATCTGAGGAAAAGCCTCTGCAGCCATGGAGATGTAGAATACAGTAGAAGTTTGATTATCTGGTACCTGATTAACCATCAATCTCTGTTGACCGTCAGGGCATTGTATGTCAAAATATTAAAAACAAGTACATGTACATATGTAGATATTATGATTTTTTGATGACCCGGTCTATTGTATAATACTTTTAATGTACATATTCTGTTAACTGTCTATTCTCATATCCATCATGGTCTCGGTCCCACACCCTGACGGATAATCGAAGTTCTACTGTATGATCCTCCAGCAGCTCATAAGAGGTAGTTAATGGAGGCAACATTTTGCTTTGGATGTGTCCTGTATGCTATAGATGAAAAGGTTTTGGACTTATTAAATAGTGCAGTTAATATTAAAAATGGACTTTGCATTTTAAAGGATTTTACACCTTTTGGCTTTGTCTTTGTTTTGTGCATCTTCTTGGAGATATATAAACTTATTTGGCCTATATAGGCAGGATTGTGCTGATGTGCTGTTATACATACATACATACATACATACATACATACATACTGGTTACAATGTTATGGGTGAAGTGAGTTTTACAATAAAAACAATGTGTGGAAATTTACTAATAATGCATTGTAGCCTCTAGATCGAAAAGCTAAATTTATCTTTGAGGCACACTAATAAATGTATTGAAATATTATAATTTCTTCACATATGTATTTATTTGCAAAAAATAGTTTACTTCAGGAGTATATTTCTTCTAAAAGCCATGACCAGCTTTATTAATTTATTTGCAGAGATTTGTTTGTAAAACCTTGATCACATTTAAAATTCTTGAATGTTTTGAAAGCAAAGTTGATAAGTTTGGTAAACAGAATCTAACGGTTGCTTGTATTGCCATATGAAATTGCCTGAAACATTTGTTTGGGTGATATCACATGCATTGTGAATTATTTGAAGGCATTTAACATATTCAATGCCATTACTCAAAATTATTTAAAATGCACATTTTGTAGTTTTACCTCGAAATAAACATTTTTAAAAGAAAAATTGTAGGCTCATACAAAAATAACAAGAGAAAAGAGTGAAGCCAACAAGCTTTGTATATTTTAACAAAATAATTTATTTCCCTAGAAAACAATGTAAAAATTGGAAATAGGACTTAGGTTTGTGAATATAATCCAAAATTTTATCCTAAGATTGAAAAATACAAGTCCTATAGCTAAACAGTTCTAATAGAATCCCGGTTCGAATCTCGATGAAATTCCAGTATGGAGGCGATGACGTCAGATTAGGTCGTTGTACTGGTGGTAACAGATCCTCGATTGAATCACAGTTTATAATGTTTCTGTTAAACTCCAGAATAAATTTCCACTGAATTTCTTTCTCCCAGAACTTTTATAAATATAATGCACTTGTTTAGTTTTCTACAGAATAAATTATTAAATTCCAAAACCAAATGAACTTCAAAAACAATCTGGCTTCAACAATATAAACACGTTGTACCTTCAGGGTGTGGACATATGACTGACTAAATCTACTAAAGAATGTCTGTTTAAAGCCGCGATTTTAGATCACATGGTAACTTACGTGATAGGCTACGTGATTTACTAATTTGAACAGCATAATAAAAAAAAAAATGCCATTTATCACGTATGCAAGAATAGCCCTATCTAAAAATCAGATTCTCACACTGAAATAAATTAAAAAATAAAACATTGTTTATTCAGACTAACACGTAGGCTGAAATGACCTTGGCAATAGCCAATCATTTTCGAGTAGTGTTTACAAAATCTATGAACCAAAGTGAGCTAAAAATAATGATAATGTATACCTTTTACGTTCTATACAAACTGAATTTACTGGAAAAAATATCGAATCCCGTGAAAATAATCATTACAATAAAATGTAATGAAACAAAAATAAAATAAAAAATAATTTTAAAACTAACACACAAGCAATTTAATTACATATACGTAACATAATATTCTTTCCTCCCAAACCACTTCCAAATTGTATTACTTTGAGCAGAGAAATCCATAACCTTAACAAAACCCAGAAAAATATTGTAGCACCTCCAGTCTGATCAGATGGTGGGAATAGATCCCACAACGTTCTGGTGATGGGTCCAGTGTCTTAACCATTGAACAGCTGCAGTTCCTTCAGTTGAGAATCTTGATGCTTTCAAGTTAAAACTGATAGGGCAGAGCCCAGCCGAGTTGGGTTTTAAAACCAGATCCTTAAATTCAAATTAATAACTGCACATACCCTGAAATCCCTGTTAACTGCACAGATTAACTCCCCTTATAATAATAATATCTATTTTAAGTCGGGACTGTGAACAGTTTCCAAGTTATTAATTTGGGGCTGGTCCTCAGGAGCAAAATACAACAATATGTATATGTGTGTATGTATGTATGTATATGTATATATATATATATATATATATATATATATAAATAGGCAGTGATTTTTGGAAGAAAACTAATGGTAAATTAAGCTGAGAAAAATAAGGATGGAGTATGGAATAATGTCATATTTATTTACCTGTGTCTGAGCACCTGTATATCAGTCCCTGTTAAAAACATATACACTCTCGCAAAATATCAGTTACTTCTCAGGTTTGGTAAGGTTCATCCCAAGACTTTACTGACAAATTGTCTTGTTGTGATGCATCATTCTTTGATGTACTGTTACTAGTGGTGAAACGATTCATCAGTATCTTGATGCATCAGTACTTTTGTCATGCTGATACACATATCGATACAAGAGGCAAAGAATCAATACAAAATTATACTTACCTTATATAAGTTACTAAAACCTTCATAGTTATTAATGTTTTTATTCTTTAAATTGAGAATTCACCTGAGACAGATATTGCAGGCATAGGCACAGATTTTTGTCAGTAAAAAAATGATAAACCTATATAAAACATCAGTTATCTTTTAGAAGTTAAGGCAACTTGGTTTGTAATGCCCCCCCCCCATTTCTGCTGATTCCATGCTATTTATCTAATTCCAATTGCATGTTCAGCATAAAGGAAACATTCTAAATGTGTTCCTCTTGTGTAAAGTACTTTACTCATCATTTAATAACCGCTCATAAACAAAGTTACTCTTTTGAACTTTATGACAAGACTTTTCAGTGTGTCACACAGTGAAATATGTTACACTGAATTCTGATTGGTTTTTTTGTTTTTTTTTTGGTTCCAGTTCTTGGTAAACAGTAACCACCAATCAGAACTTATTGTTGCTTATTCCCTGTGTGACACACAGGAAGTATTGGCAAAGCAGCAGAGAAGCTTTGCACGAAAATGGTTAAATGATCTGTACTTAAATTGTACATGAGATTCAAAATTTGGAATGTCATTGTTTATGTTGAGATATTTAATCCATGACTAGATGTGTTAATGGGATAAATACAGTTACTACAGAATCAGCAAGGGGCAGATTTCAAACCATACGAATTTATCATCTTGCATAATTTTCAGGGGGGGTGTCAATAGTTTTCTTTCTTCACTTAATAAACAAATGCCTGTGGCCACAGCATTTGTTTTGCAGCTGCTGAAAGTGCAGTGTGATAGATTTTGTTGGTATTTATCACAATCCCCATGCCCGGACTTGTTCTAGATCAGATTTTTACTGAACAAGGAAATTACACTATTTCTTCTATTTGGAAGATATCACTATAATGTTTTCCAAGTTTAAGTGAAGACATGAAACTGGAAATTTTAAAGCATTCACAAAATACAAAACAATGGGTCATGGCCAAGATAAGTCATGCATCTAATCAAATATGGCAGGCTGAAATAATCTGAAAGGTTTAATTAAAATCACTGACATCTAACAGGTAGTCTGTTTGAAAGGTTTTTTTGTTATCTTGTCATGATGTATAAATAGATGCTAAGTCTATATCTGTCTGTAATCTCCATACTGGAAATACAACTAATATGTCAACGTATAAAAGTGCATCACCTACAACTGACAGACCTTCTGCAGAAGAAAGACCATTAAGTTGATATGTGTATCAATAACTTATCTTATTGTAGGCCGTGTAACATAAATCATATTGATAAATGGCAAAGGTGCATCATTTCGCCCCCAAATGTTAGAGTGACATGGACTGTTTGGGTTTGTCACTTGTTCCCATTAACATTTTGCCTTCACTGTTTTTTGTTAACAGGGTGTACCAATGCATGGTACCAAATTGTGGTATCTAGACTATATTTAAACACTGTAACTCATAAAATTATTAAAGTGACATTTGCAATAATAGAAATAATGCTGGTAAATTAGGGCTGTTCCAGTTAAACATACATGGGACCCAGGGAAGGCACTTTTAATGTAGGTTGCTCAACCATAGATGCAATTTAGAATTTTCTTATCATTTAATATGAGCTCTGTGAAATTAAAGTACCCTGGCATACATATTTTTAAAAAACTGCCTTCCCTGGATACCATGTATGTTTAAATGGAACAGCCCTTATAATGTTTTTGGATGAAAATATATTTTGATCAAACAGTTGTGACATCCATTTTGCTTGATGAAGGAAGACAGTGATCTGATTTGCCATGGTAAACTATGAAACATTTCTTTTGATCAATGTTACCTAATAGATTCTTAATCTTCTGTCAGTGTTCATAAAAACAGATAGCATTAGTTTCTTGTTCACTGTGACTTTCTATGTATACAATTGCTGTGAAAATGAATAGCACATTACCAGAATAACCAGAATCTAAAGATGATATGTTTGATCAGTTTCTTGAAACTACACATTGATGGTGACAAGTGCATATGGACCATTACTTCTTCTCAAGCTAATTTGACCTGTCAGGATGATTGGTGCTTTCTTGTGCTTGAAATTACACCAACACTAATAGACCATGTTGCAACTATTTGCTCCAAATGTTTTGTTCTCCAGTTCAGTTCATGTGTAAATTTTAATTCACAAGCCGTCATGACAGTTACAATAGGTGAATGATATCAGGCTCACATGTGCCTCTTGTTTTTTAAAACGTACCACAGTACATTCCTGTTGTATCATTACTGCCTAACGTTGTGAGTTAAATTAGTCATAATAACATCTTGGAAGGGTTTTCTTCATGGCAACCTTTTTGTGATAGCAAATGCATGTTTAAAGTGCAGAGCTCCAAAGAAGAGACAAGGGGAAATAACTCTTTTAGTAGTATATGCACATGATAAGAGAACCACTTATAACCTGGTCAGTGTGTGCATATCATATTGATTTTTTACCTCAAGAATAAATTTAACCTATATAATAATATTTAAGAACAAAGTGCAGGTACAACATTCTATAAGATTCATTGTTTAGCTTTATGAATGTATTCTAAAAATTTGTTTTTGAAGACTTTTTTTTAAATTTTAATCAGATTTGTGAAATAGACCCCATGCCAAGGTCAAAGTCTTCCCAAGGGACAATCTACTTCTGTGAATTATATCCTTTTTTATCCTGTCTGAAGAGAAACATTTGAACCACAGAAAAGTATTTTAATAAATCTTTGCTCAAGTATATATCATGACTAGATGGTGAGTCATGTACCATATATTTGCCCCCCCACACACACACACAAAGTCAATATAATGGCAAGGGAAAATATAGTTTGCTGCAGCTTGTGTTGAAGTCTAGAGTATAGCCTTTAAACCACTGAATATATTGGCATGAACTGTTAGCCAGTTACATATTGTGTCTAACTGGTGTATTCTGTACATTGGACATGTCTCCTTTAAGGAGAGTGTCATAGCAAGGGAAAATAAAACTTTGCAACTTATATTCTTTCATCTTGTCTGGAGTCTGACTTTGAAGTACTAAATATGTACGAATGAAACTTTAGTCAATTACATTTCATGTATGGCTGGTGAATTGCATACCATGAACATGCCTCTTGTTTCAAAGTCAGTGTCTTGGTACAGGAAAATGTTATTCTGTGACTTGGGTATAATTCTTGAACCACTGAAGATGTTTTAATGAAGCTTTGCCTAAGTGACACATATGATAGTCATGCCCTCATGATGGTCCCAGGTAGGGGATATGCAATTATGTGACTTGTATCCTTATCTGGAGTATGCCTATGAACCACTGAAAGATACTGTAATTAAACTTCAGCCAGTTATATATCATGTTTAGATACTCTGTCATATAAGGAGGTAGCCACAACTTCTGTCTCAAGGGCAAGGTCATGTCACAGGAAAATGTAACTTGGACTTGTATACTTTTCTGGAAAATAATGTTTGAACCTCTGAAGATATTTTAATGAAACTTTAACCAGTTTTTTATCATGAATAGACGTGTCAGATACCATAGCCATGCCGCTAGTCTCAAGGTCAAGGTCATGGCAAGCTGAGTTATTGATCACTGACCTCTTTCCTTGTGTGGTTATAATTTGTGAAACAGTGAAGATATTTTAATGAAACTTTAGTCTGTTATATATCTTGACTTAATAGTGTTTCATGTATTCATAGCCGTAACCACTTCTTCAATGTCAAGGTAGCAAACCAATGGATAATGCAAGTTGGGTGGCCTGTGTCCTTATAGATATTTTGATAAAATTTTGCCTACATCCACACCTTATCATACTATACTAGAGTCCCTACCTCAGAGGTCAGTCATAGGTAAAAAGATCATGAGACATGCATGTCATTAAAATAAATAATTGATGATAGAGTATTGATACAAAAGTTTACATGCAGTACTCAAATATTCATATATCAATAAAGTTGGAGTTGCTTCCCTTTTTAAGCTTAGAACATGTAAATTTCATTGCAAGCAAACATGAATGAACTACGTCATAGTTAGAATTATACTCATAATTCACCGAACTGATATGTTTGCACAGATTTATTCATGAAAATAGTGATTTTAAATGTCACATCGTTTATAGCACATGGCAATGACTGTACAAACTGACATGGTATTTATAAAAACAGTTGGCACATGACATTTTGCAAGGTTCCAGAACGCTACATCCATATTGAGAAAAGTGAAAAAACAACCATGACAAAAGAGAAAAGATAAAAAGTTGTATCATATTGGAACTTGTAAGTTTATTTGTGAATGTTTGACAGCAAACTTTGAGGAATAATCCACAAATATGGCAAAAGAAGCAAGTTAGTAAAGTTGTCTGTGGTGTGTGTTTTTAGTAAGAAATCAGGCTGACCCTTTATATGGATGTCACTGTTATGTTGATACTTTTCATGTGTTATAATTTTCTTAGAAAATTAGTCTATTAATTTGCTTGTGTTAACTGGCCAAAGGACCATTTAGTTTTCAACAGTTGTCAAAAAATAAATTCAGGTTTGTGTCTGAGTAAGCAGTTAATTAGGTTCTCACAAAGTGGTTGCCAGCATTGCCATGACAGTCATTTGACTCTTTTCACCTTTGAATAAAAGAGGACATGTCACATTTATAATTATTAAAATGATATCAACATTTAAAAAATATTAACATGAGTTTTTCTTGATAAGATTTATTTCATTATTTGTTGTTTACAGTATTTGTACAAATAGCCATTTCCCACCAGTTTCATTAATAGCAATCAAGTTGTATATTGCTTTTTAATGTCAGTCTCAAGACAGGTATGATTTCTTATTGAAATTTACAAATTAGCCTACACTAACTGAGAAAAATTCTCCTTTGTTCCAATTAATCCTTTGATATACCAATATTCCAAAAACAATTTAAACTATATATAATTGTTAGTTGAACTGGTTCAGTTTTATCTAAGTAAATAACACTGTTTAAAGTAGAAATTTGTGTGCATATTATTTTGTGAAGAATTTAATTTTTAAGCCAGGAAAGGCTTTTTGTCAGCGTTATGAATGTTGCAGTGAATTGATTTTTGAATATCAGTATTTTGTGTTTCTTGTGTTACATTATCACTGGTGCTTGAATTCATTTACTGTGGGATGGGCCCTGTTATTTCCACAGCAGAAATGTCATTCATTGGGTATTTATATCTTTGGTCTGAACTTTATAGCATTCCAGGAAAAGAGCACAGATTATTACATAAGGAAATATTTAATTCATTGCATTTAAGCTATCATCCTGGTAAATTACTAATCAATGCACTTTTACATATTTAGGAGGACAGACAGCTAGCAGAGAAGTTTGCACATTTAGAGAGGCAGTTTTGGAGTCCGCATTGCGGTTAAGCTATCATCCTGGTAAATTACTAATCAATGCACTTTTACATATTTAGGAGCACAGACAGCTAGCAGAGAAGTTTGTACATTTAGAGAGGCAGTTTTGGAGTCAGCAGTCTCAAGAAACAACAGACAGTTATGAATGCTTCATCCTTGAAGATTTAAGCTGCAGAGACATTGAAAAAAAAGATGTTCTAGGTTCTACATGTGAGTTACACAATATTTTTAGAAATTAAATCAGATCTTTTGTATACATTTATTAATAATAATACAAAAGAATTCCTTGGTTTAATTAACCAAACAAGCCAATAAGTAAGTTACTGCATTAAACTTAACTTGTAAATTGTAAACTTTACTTTGCATGGAACACACCTCCACAGATTTTATGAGAAGATTTTCTTTTAGCAAGTAATGACCCATAATTAACATATATTTCATATTTTAACATACTTTATAGGGATAAAGGATTCTGTTTAGCATTCATTGTGATAAAGCATGCTCTTTTAAAATACATATTGATAAAGCTCATTGTTTCATCATATGTAGAGACTCTATTGTAACATAAGGATAAAACATGATATTGTAACACACACAGGGATCAGGCACTTTGTTTTAACATCCATAGTGATAAAGCACATCAATTTTGTTTAAACATGCATTGAGAATTGGTTGTAACTTGGAAATAAAGCACTGTTCTAAGATACATTGGGATAAGGCACTTTGTAACATGCATAGGGACTGTGTTTTAACATACATAGCAATAAATAACATTGTTTAACAGGGACATGGTTGTAACATAATTATACAGCACTAGAGATTTAAAAATTTTCAGAAATTTCTACCAGGTACCCATCAGTCCTAACGATTAGTTACCTGGGCACCCAATCAAAGGGAAATTGTGAACCTGAACTGCTTTGTTGTAGGTTCACACATGCCAACCCACAAAGAGGTATAAGCATAATTTATTACTAATATAAGTGGCAAAAAGTGTAATCTAAGCACAAATAGAGCAATCTATATATTATATGCCATAATTACAAACTGTATGAAAAACATACATATTTATTTTATGTAACATACATTATTTTTTAACACCTAACTGGATCTGCAGTTAAAATTTTTGTCACAAATCAGCTAAATCCATGTGGATTAGTAGTTAATACAAGAGTATAGACACAAAAGAAATGGATAAATTATTTATGCATAACACTCATTTTAACTAGTCTACATGTCTACAGTAACTTTCATAACTTTCATGAATAAAGTCCACAAATGATGACTGTTGTAGTATCCTCAACCTGCCATATGGTTCGTCACTTAATGATGGTCCAGTGCAACATGATTTTAAGTTTAACAAAATCCCTCTCCCCTAACATATTTCAATCATATAACATCAAACAGACACATCAGTAAAGCCCATTTTTTGATGATATCTGGTGCCATATATTTTCAATTTAGACTGGTCTGCTATGTATGTAGTATCAAAATAGAATGAATCTATGACAAGTGGTTTTACATTCAGGAATCCAGACTGTTTCCTTGGAACTGTTTCAAGTAAAACTAATGCAAAAATTACCATATTTACACATGTCAATTTTTATTAGATTTTATCAGTGTTATTAAATAACAAAGATTTTGTTATATGTAAATATTTCAGTGAAAAATTTCATTCTGTATAGTTGTCCATTTTGTTCATTGTTCCTGACACGGTATAAGAAGTGCATGTTATGGTAACCACGTTTTTGTGTTGCCTTTGCCGTGACAAAAGTAGCTGTTGGGTTTCCTGCTAATAAAAATGAGTCCAGTAAACAAAAATGTGAACAGCGGCCTTGACTTGAGCAGCTAATACTCGCTCCAGGGACACAAACTTGAGCCAAAAATGGCAGTAGTTAAACCAGACATTTATATTGTGTTTTCTCTTATTTGAATTGTAATAATTATTTTTTAATTTTATTTTGTCAAATATTTCTTAATCAGCCAATACTTACTATCGCTGTCAACAGAAGGTACTGACCTAGTTAATGTCATCAGGATCTCAAAACAAACATGTTTAAGTCGCAAGAAAAATGGCGCATGAACCATGGACAGGCACGAAGTTAGGACGGTCTAGCTTTAAATATCACCGTTGATTCTTAAATAGGTCGCGTGAGAAAGGACAGAAGCATCCTTCTTTGTATTATTATATAGTACATGTATGACAAGTAAATTGTAAGCAGCCATACAAGCCCCTGTGATGATGAATCGAACCTTGATCTGAACTTGGAATACTTTTTTTTAAACAGGTACCTGGTTGTTCATTTTATTACCTGGGTTATTATTAATAGGTGGGTACCTGAGCACCTGGATACCCATTGGCATCTTTATACAGCACTCTCTTTTAACATAGATAGGAATAAAGCTCATTGTTTTAGCATGCATATTGACTCTGTAGTAACAAAGGAATAAAGCATTCAGTTGTACAATACAGAGGGATTAGGCACTTTGTTTTAACAAACATAGCAATGAAACACATTGTTAAAACATCTATAGGCACTTGGTTGCAACATAGAGATAAAGTACTAGGGATAAGGCACATGTTTTAACATATATAGGGACTTCTTGTAACATACATATACAGCACTCTTATGACATACATAGGGATAAAGTACATCATTTGAACATACATAGGGGCTCTGGTTCTGTTGTAAGATACAGATAAAGCACTGTTATAACATACATAGGGATAAGATCTATGCATAGGGACTCTTGTGGTATAAAGATAAATCACTCTGTTGTCACATGCATAGGGATAAGCACTTTCTTTAAACATGCAAGAGGTACAATATAGAAGGTAAAGGATTAGAACAAAAGGCAATGGATTATAATATTGATCTTGTACAATACAATACTGTAAATATGTATGAATATGACAATATGGTGGATGATTTTAAGTATTAATGACAAAAAGTTTCTTGGTTAAACATTAGCATATAGCAAAAGTAGATAAAGCAAGAGCATGAAGAATGAGGAAAGATGGGTGTACAGAAACGAAAAAAGTTAAAAGGAGAAACTGTAAATCAAAACATGTCAAACATTCTGTAGAACAGTGAGAAAACACTCAGGAAAGATAGTGAGGGACAAAAATAAGTAAATAAATAAATAAATAAAAAGGAACAAAAAAGTGAGATTAAAAGTTAGTGGTGCTTCCTTTTTAAGTGAATATTTTCCAAGGCAATTGTGAACAATTTGGAAAAATAGTGGTAATTGCTGTTTGCAGCTGTTGATGATTGATCTAAGTGCATGAGTGATTGTAATGTAAGGTTAAGTATATCTTTTTTACTTTTCAATAAATTTGTGAAATACATATAAAATATGAATGTTTGCTTCCTACCGAAGCATTGTGTCACAACACAGGAAGGTGTTTAAAGTTAAATTACCGCACGGTGTAAGGGATTGAAACAGTTTTAATGCAGTGTTCTTGGTAATAAATGCAAGAAAAGAAGTGTTGTGTACTTTCTACAAATCCATATTTACAAAGCGATCTGATTATATTCTTTTGTAAATAAATGTTGATCAAGTGAACTACAATTTGTTCAAAGTTGAGCACGAAGAATTTGAAATTTCCTTCTGTGCCAATAAAAATGTCTTGGAACATGAAGTGTTGCAAGTATTTAATGTAAATTTGAAGTTGTCAGCAGAGTCTGTTTGAAGAGTCACAATAGATAATGTCTTCCATTCTCAAGTGGTCAAAGGAAGAAACAAGTTGTAATAAAGACATGTTCTAGCCTGTACTAAGTGGAAATTGTTTATGTAAGTCATAGCAAGTAATATTACTAACAGCTGGTGGAATCAGATGTGTAAGATAGGAAAGGCTTGAACCAGTTATCATTGTATACAAGTAAGTTTGTGTCATCAGGATTCAAGACTTTCCCATCTCAGTGTAGTGCTTGAGCAGATGCTAATTTTCTTGCACCAGTCATAGTTCTGGCAGCCATATTTTGTATTTTTTTTTAGTTCTCTTTTCTCAGGTAATGTGCAGTTGTCCCAAACAATATTACCATGTTCCAGAATGGGGCGTATTAGAGACATAATATAATTTATAAAGATTTCCTGTCAAGTTAGAATTTGAGTTCAGGCATGACATCAATTCTTGAACATGCCTTTTCCTGTATATAGCATATTTCTTTATGCCATGAGCAGTCATTTGAGAGAAAAACTTCAAGATGTTTGTGTACATCAACTGCCTTAATACTTTGGTTGAACATATATAGTTACTGTAGTGGATGGAAGGGTTTATTAATTTTCCTATAATTGTCAGGGATCCTGTTTTAGAAGGGTTGAAAGACTGTTATGTATCGGCTCGTTCAAAGTAACACAAAGAAAGAGTGACTACAACAAGCTTTGTAAATTTTAACAAAAGGAATTTATTTCCCTAGAAAACACGGTAAAAAGGTAAATAGATGAAACAAGACTTACAATTTACGAAGAAGATCCAAAAATATGACCTAAAATTGTGAAAACATAAGTCCTGTGAATAAACAGTTCTAATTTGATATAGTCTGAATCTCACTTCCGTTCCAAGATGGCGGATGATGACGTCAGACGAAGGCTAACACAAAATGTCCAGAATTTTCACTGTAAAGCACAATTTGTATTGTTCTGTTCCAATTTAGAAGTAATTTCATCAAACGTCTTTGTCCAAAGCCAGTAGTGTTGTTCTCCAGGGAAAATAATTATTTAGAAAGTAGATCAAGTACAGCTACCACCACTAACAATACACATGTTGATCCTAATACATACGAATGAACAAACACCTCTTTCCAGCACAGAAATACCTTTTCCTTAAGGTATTAGAAACTCTGTAAGATGTTATGATGTGACTCTCAACTATGACTGACTACGACTATGACTACGACTACGACTATGACTAAACTTTCTTACAGATAACTAAGCATATAAAAGAAACTAATACGTTGTTTCATGTACACACGCACGAAGGACACATGTGATTTCGCAATCCATCTGGACATTATGAAAGCCTGAACAAGTATCAGCCAATCATTTACATAGCTACTGCTGAATGTTTACTTGCGACGAATTTACTATCATACAAAGCTCGTGCTTACATGAGTCACATTTACGTTTTAAATAAATACGATGTTTCTAACAAACTATTAGACCCATGCAAACATAAATCATAATAATAGCTACATTTAATGATGTAAAAATAAAATAAAAATGAAACAAAGAATTAGAATTTAAATTTTAACACATATGTAATTTAACTACAGGGTCGTAACACTTTCCCCCATAAAGAAAAAAGAAAGATTTATGTAATAAAGCTTTCTTTTTCACCAGATGTAAATTATACATGAGGTAAAAAAAACATTTACATAAGAAGAACTCTTATGAATCTACACAAAGGTGTATATGAAAATGACATTTCTATACACGGGAAAGTGCATCTGCAATTAAATTATCTTTTCCTTTAATGTGCCTGATGTCAAGATTGTACTCTTGTAAAAATAAACTCCATCTTAATAGTCTTTGATTTTTATTTTTCATTCTGCTGATGAAAGTAAGGGGGTTGTGATCACTAAACCCAGCAACCGGAGAAGGAGCCGAGCTAACATAAACTTCAAAATGCTGTAATGCTAGCATTAAAGCCAAGCATTCCTTCTCGATTGTTGAGTAGTTCCGTTGGTGTTTATTTAATTTCTTAGAGAAATAACACACTGGGTGTTCTACACCATTTTTGTCATCTTGAAGTAAAACTGCTCCAACCCCAACATCACTTGCATCCACAGATAGTTTGAATGGTTGACTGAAATCTGGAGCTGTTAAAACTGGTGCACTTTTAAGTATGGCTTTTAATCTATCGAAAGCCTCTTGACATTTTCCAGTCCAAAGAAACTTGTTTTACTTTCTCAACAAGTTTGTCAGAGGTTCAACAATATCAGAAAAATTAGAACAAAATTTACGATAGTACCCAGCCATACCCAAAAATCGCATCAGCTGTTTTCTACTGACAGGCACAGGAAATTCAGAAATAGCCTTGACCTTAGCATCTATAGGTTTAATCTGACCATGTCCCACAATATGTCCTAGAAAAGTAACACAAGCACGGCAGAACTCACTTTTAGATAAATTAATAATCAAATTTGCATCCGTGAGTCTGTCAAAGAACTTCCGAATCGTGGCTAGATGTTCTTTCCAGGTGTTGTTGTAGATGATGACATCATCAATATAGGCATCACAATTGTCTAGACCAGAAGTAATCATATTCATAAGGCGTTGAAAAGTACTTGGAGAACCCTTCATCCCAAATGGCATTACTTTATACTGGTAGAGTCCATCTGGAGTCACAAATGCCGAAATTTCTTTTGCTCTTTCCGTTAATGGAATTTGCCAAAACCCTTCAGAAGGTCGAATTTAGTGACGTATTTGGCATTTCCAATTTTGTCGATACAATCGTCGATTCTTGGCAATGGAAATGAGTCTGTTTTTGTCACACTGTTCACCTTCCTATAATCCGTACACATTCGGAAAGTTTTATCCGGTTTCGGAACAAGAATGCACGGTGAACTCCAATCACTCTTACTGGGCTCTATAAAATCATTTTCCAGTAAATACTGAATCTCTTTTTTCATGTATTCCTGTTTGAAAGGATTCATCTTGTATGGGTGTTGTTTCATGGGTTTTGAATCAACTATTTCGACGTCGTGAAAAATTTTGTTTGTCTTTGTAGGTATGTCTGGAAACAAGTGCTCATATTCAGACAATAATTGTTTAAGTTCACTTTTTTCTTGATTTTGTAAATGAGAAAGTTTCTGGTCCAGATTTTCCATAACTTCCGAATTCCGAAGACTTGTTGTTCCAAGATTAGTAGAACCTGACTGAATTCCTTCATTCAAGTCCTCAGTTGGTGGGACAGGTACAACTAAATTGCATAATTTACTGGGCTATTTCTTTTAAAATAATAGTACTCCATTAATTTACTTAGACTTGAGTACTAATATTATAATTTAACTCATTCATTTTCTTCTTTACTTTGTAAGGGCCATAAAATCTTAATTGAAGAAAATTCTGCAGAATGAGCAAGAGAGAATGGACTTTATTACAGGACTCAAAAATTCTCTCTAGTAAAGTTTGGTGAAACCATAGTTTCACTTTTGACTTGAACTGCTGAATGCCAAATTCAAGTATAACAAGCTGGAACATTCCAGACTTGAAATTTGACCTTTGACCAGATTGAACAAATTTGAGAAGGCCAAATTGAGTAAAATTCCGCAACGAAATTGCCTTTGGAAAACTTGACGCACACTTGATGGGTCAACAAATTTTGGTTACCTGACTTGGTCTTTGGTAAGGGATCAACACAATCTACCATAATTCTAGTACTAGTGAATGGTTCGTCAAATGCAGGAGTTGGTTGCAGATGAGCTTGAGGTATCTTTTGATTTGGTTTTCCTACAATTTGACAAGTATGACAAGATCTACAAAACTTGCACACATCACTTTTAATTTTTGGCCAATAGAAGTGAGTCAAGATCTTGTGATACGTTTTATTTATCCCTAAATGACCAGCCATAGGAGTTTCATGGGCCAAACTAAGTAGTTCCTGTCTGTAAGGTTTCGGAACCACAATCTGATATTTTACTGACCATTTGTCACTAGCAGGTACCTCGAGAGGTCTCCATTTTCTCATAAGGACTCCATTTTTAATGAAGTAACAGACAGGTACTTCAGTAGCTTCTTTTTCACTAACGGCCCGCTGAAACAAACAGGAGATCTCAGGATCCTTCTCCTGTTCGATGACAAGTGATTGTCGTTTATCACCCTGATCAGATAAAAGAGAATGAGTATTCAAAGGAGGATCACTATGATCAATACCTTTTGACTGATCCAAATTAGAAGTGAAAGTGACCTCATCAAAAGCCTGACCAATACATGTGTCAGCTAAAGGAATACATTCCTTATCAAAATCATTCTCAAGAGCTTTCTTTGCCATAGCTCTGGTAACTGCACAAGCTGGGAATAAATCAGGGATTTCTTTTTCAATAGGATCAACTTTCTGATCCAAAGAAGGCTTGTCAGTTACAAGTGGATTAACCACAACCTTGTCTCCAGCTAAGTCATTGCCTAGCAACAAATGAATGCCCTCAACGGGTAAAGTAGACACTACACCGACTGTCACAGGTCCTGAAACTAAGTCTGATGACAAATTTACAGAATGGAGAGGAACATTAACAAAGCCGCACTCTACTCCCTGAATGAGAACACTCATTAGAACAGGTCTTCTCAGAAGAAGGCAAAATACCTGAAACTAAAAGACTCTGAGAAGCTCCTGTATCCCTCAAAATTTTAATAGGGATAGGATTGGCCAAATCACCCAAGAGTGATATAGAACCCTTCGACATGAATGGTTCAAAATTCTCCATGACACAATCAGACTGAGGTTTTTCAAACCCAACAAATGTATTGTTTTCAATACATGACCATGACCTTGACCTCTTAGAAATAAGAGCATTTGGGATAGGTCTATCTTGATTCTGATGCCTATATTTCAGTTTGAAGCAATCAGAAATGACGTGTCCTTTTTTCTTACAATAGGTACACGTAGGAATAGACAAGGATTTTGAATCAAGTCTCTCAGAGGCTTGATTTTTAGAATTTGTGCCAGATTGAGTTTTACTGAGAGTCGTATTTGGTTGAAACACCTTTCTATCAGTAGACTGCTGAGTGAAAGATTTGCTTACAGCAGGAACTTTATGAGTTAAGGAATACTTATCAGCAGCAAGAGCGGCATTTTCCAAGGTTTTGACCTCATGATCTTCAAGGTGATTTTTGATGTCACTAGGAATACAATTTTTAAACTCTTCAAGTAATACCAGTTGTTCAAGTCTTTCATAATCATGTTCAATTTTCTCAGACAGACACCATCTCTTGAACAACTGTTCTTTTTCTCTAGCAAATTCAACATAAGTGTGTCTAGTTTCTTTTTTGTAGTTTCTGAACTTTTGCCGATAAGCCTCAGGGATCAATTCGTAACCCTTCAAGATGCATTCCTTAACCAAATCATAATCAGAACTTTGTTTACTGACAGAGATATATAGATATCTCTGGCCTTGCCATAAAGTACACTCTGCAATAATTGAGTCCAATACTCTCTTGGCCATTTCGAATTCTCAGCAACTTTTTCAAAATGAAAAAAAATATTTGTCTAATTCCTTTTCTCAAAAAGGGGGAACTAACTTGATATTTCCTAAAATGTTAAAATTTGAATTTGCATGGGAAGTGGAATCATGCCTGTCACTTGCCAGATCCAATTCTTTCATTTTAATTTGCATCTGTCTCTCTCTCTCCCTTTCTTCAAATTGCATTTGTTCCTTTTGTAATTCCATTTGCCTTTCTTTTTCCCTTTCTTCTATTTGTCTTTCTTTTTCCCTTTCTTCTATTTGTATTCTTTCTCCCTCTCTCATTCCTGTCTATCTTTCTCCTCCTTTTCAGATTGTAATCTCATTTGTTCTTTTTGTAATCTCATTTGTTCTATTTGTAATTCAATTTGTTCTTTTTGTAATTGTATTTGTTCTTTTTCTCTCTGAAACTTGAGCTTCCTCAACTCTATTTCCATCTTTTTCATTTTTAGTTCTATTTTCTTACTGTCAGAGTCTGTCATAGTCTTACTGACAGATGCTAAAACAGTTTGGTCAAAAATATTCTTTTCTACCAAATGTTGAACTAAAATTTTCTTGATTTCTTGTTTTGTCAAGGAAGCTTTTGCTTCAGAAAGATTGTACTTTCTGGCAAGTTCAAGCAACTCATCCTTCTTCAGACTATCCAACTGTTCTTGAGTTGGACTAGAAAGAAAACTCTCCACTTTTGACATTGTGAAAGAAAGCCTGTTGTTTTCACTAAGATTTCAAATAAAATGAACTAGGGAATTCAAATTTAAATTTTTAGCCAGTTTCATATATCAGCCAAATTCATAGATCCATCCCGGACAAGCCCCCAATTTCTTTATGTTACGTATCGGCTCGTTCAAAGTAACACAAAGAAAGAGTGACTACAACAAGCTTTGTAAATTTTAACAAAAGGAATTTATTTCCCTAGAAAACACGGTAAAAAGGTAAATAGATGAAACAAGACTTACAATTTACGAAGAAGATCCAAAAATATGACCTAAAATTGTGAAAACATAAGTCCTGTGAATAAACAGTTCTAATTTGATATAGTCTGAATCTCACTTCCATTCCAAGATGGCGGATGATGACGTCAGACGAAGGCTAACACAAAATGTCCAGAATTTTCACTGTAAAGCACAATTTGTATTGTTCTGTTCCGATTTAGAAGTAATTTCATCAAACGTCTTTGTCCAAAGCCAGTAGTGTTGTTCTCCAGGGAAAATAATTATTTAGAAAGTAGATCAAGTACAGCCACCACCACTAACAATACACATGTTGATCCTAATACATACGAATGAACAAACGCCTCTTTCCAGCACAGAAATACCTTTTCCTTAAGGTATTAGAAACTCTGTAAGATGTTATGATGTGACTCTCAACTATGACTGACTACGACTATGACTACGACTACGACTATGACTGAACTTTCTTACAGATAACTAAGCATATAAAAGAAACTAATACATCGTTTCATGTACACATGGACGAAGGGCACATGTGATTTCGCAATCCATCTGGACATTACGAAAGCCTGAACAAGTATCAGCCAATCATTTACATAGCTACTGCTGAATGTTTACTTGCGACGAATTTACTATCATACAAAGCTCATGCTTACATGAGTCACATTTACGTTTTAAATAAATACGATGTTTCTAACAAACTATTAGACCCATGCAAACATAAATCATAATAATAGCTACATTTAATGATGTAAAAATAAAATAAAAATGAAACAAAGAATTAGAATTTAAATTTTAACACATATGTAATTTAACTACAGGATCGTAACAAGATACATGCCAGGTATTTGTCTGCTGAGAAATATTTTTCAAGTCAGAGTTGAGGTTATGAGCGGTTATGACAGGATTATCTATGATTAGAAAGAGACTTTTATCATCTGCAGATAAACTTATTTTTGAGTGTATATCATATTCAAGATAATTTATGTGTATAGATGTAAAGAAAGGTAAGGGACCTAAAACAGATCCTTGGGGCACATCCACTCTAATACACCTTTACTTTGAAAACACCCAGAACTATCATTCTTCTTCTGCTTTTAAGACAGCTTGAGGACCATATTTATAAGGCTTCCTATGATACCAGTAGTTTTTAGTTTGTGAATGAATCCTTTATGCCACACTTGGAGCTTTCCTTGTGTCAGAAAACACAGCTCTATTTTCCTTACAGGAATCTGTTGCTTTGCAGAGATATGTTAATTGATTAGCTGTAGAATCACCAGGAATTTAACCAGACTAGAAAGGTACTAGAATGTTTTTTTCATGGAAATGAATATGTGTATAAAATCAATCTTTAAAAAACTTTGCCAACAGTATTGAGAAGCATGTTGGTCTGTAATTAGATACGATGGATGGGTCACCAATTTTTAAAATTGGACAAACATTTGCTTTTTGCAAATGTCTGGAAAGGTTGTTTTTCAAAGAGACTGGTTAAAAAGTGAACAAAGTGGATGTGAGAATTCATTACACAGCTCATGCAGAATACAGCTATTTAGATCATTGGGATCAGAAGTCTTACCATTAGGAAGGCTTTTGCGAACAGTTTGTACTTTGTCAGGCATTACATGTACTTATAACGAACTTAATTTTGTACTTCATCAGGCATTATTACTTCTATTGAACTTAATCTTATATCCATATGTAAAGGTCTATCTGGAACATTCACATTTGTTTTCTCTAGTACAATTTGCTCTATAATAAAAAAAAATCATTAAATAATTAAGTTTTGTCAACTTCTTTTATAATTACTCTATGTTGAAGGTATGGAATAGAATGTGTATGGTGACAACTGATGAATACCAAAGGACTGACCACCAGTCTGTAGATGATGTAGTGCTTGATTTCAGCTTTTTTGCTAATTTGTCAGTATGTAGCTGTTGGCTTCTTGAATCATAAAGATTGTATTTTTCTGCAGTCAACAAGATTTAGTCCAATGGATGATGGGTTAGATTGATTGGCTTTTTGATATGCTCATTTATGTTTCCATATTGATCTTTTGATTGCCATTGTGATCCATGGAGATTCTGGTGATTTAACTTTAACAGTTAGGAATATAGTGACTCTGTTTTAACATACATAGGGGTAAAGCACATTGTTTAAATATGCTTCGGAATTCTGTTTTAATATACATAGGCTCAAGCTCTGTTTTGACATAAGGATAAAGAACCTTGCTTTAGTGAACATAGGGATAAAGCACTTAGTTTTAGTGTACATCATGATTAAGCACTTAGTTTTAGTGTACATCATGATTAAGCACTTGTTTTAACATGCATGAGAATAATGCACTTGAATGAACTGTATTATGACATGGGTGGTATAAAGCACATTGTTTTAGCATTGACAGAGATATTACACATTGTTTTAACATGCAGAGTGATATAAAACCATCTATAACATGAGTAGGTACAGAGCACCATTTTCCAACAAACCTCCTCATTCTGAACAAGTTCTGTATTCTCCAAAACCATTTCTGACAGTCTGCTTCATATGTCATTAGTCTGCTTTATAATGCTAAATAGTCTGCTTGATAATGCTAAATAGTCTGCTTTATAATGCTAAATAGTCTGCTTGATATGCTAATTTGTCAGAGTTGATTGTGTTTGTTCAATCATTCATTTTTGGTTTCAAATCTTTTAGATGCATCCTTCTCAGATTCATTATACAACTTAAGAGATAATGTGTATGGACACCATGGTTACAAGGTAAGCTGAAATGACAAAAAATAACAATTTTCATTTCTCCTTTAAATACCTTACCTGATCACATTACATCAGGATAACTTTTTTTGCTGCCTCCAAATTCAGCATTCGAAGAAAGACAGAAGAATGTCTTGCGCCTATATATTATATAGAGGCAAATCGAAGAACAGGTTAATTCCCCGTTATTCCCACTAAGTGCCTACCATTACATCATGGATTAAATGAGGTCCTCCAGACAATCCGGTTAAATTCTGTAACCTCTATAATTTAAATTTATTCATCAACTTTTCATTTTCAGTGGTACAGTAAGTCACAGTGTTTTATATGGTGCATACAGCAATATTTGTAAAAATCCTGCCAATTTATTGATATTTTTAAAATTACTGTTCCATTCATTTTCGTAATAATTTACCTACAGTGGCAACATGAATTTTCATTGGTGGAACTTCCAGGGCACTGTTTTTAGGCATTTAAAGAATTGTAATTTTTTTGTTATAATACGATTGGAACTTATTTCAGATTTTATATATATATATATATATATATATATATATATATATATATATATATAATACCAAATGCTCATCATCACACACCTGTAAAGTGTGTGTTGTGTGGACAGAAAATACATGGTCTGATGTCCTTAAGAAACAGCTCAAGGGCTGCAAAAAAGAGAGCACTATCAAATTTCTTCTCAGCATGAATTACTGTAGTTACACCCCACATCAGGATCGCTCACAAGTCTCATGGATGTTGTTGAGATGCCCCTTCCTCCCCTCTTGAACCTACAGAAGACAGCACCAGGAGTTGGAATCATGCATTCTGTCTTTTTTCAATAATGCCTTGTAAACAAGATTTTAAAGAACAAAGCAGGAAGCAATTTTAGGTGATTCCTATGGGTATAAACTATTTGCTCTGCCCACAAGGTGTGACAATCCTAAGTCAAATATCACCTCATCTTTGAGGCATGATGGTACAGAGTCAGACATATCTGCACCTGTGAGTATGCAGTATTCTCTCCACTATCCATGCACAGCAACATTTTTGCCAGATGTTAGGGCATATTATTTGACTCATATGGACTGAACAAGTTGCAGTTTGACTTGAACAGAGATATAGCTGGCTGTACTACCCACCCATCATGGCATTTATTGTCCACCATATATCTTTCCAATTGTTGACCCACCAGTCCAGCAATAGAAACATTTGATATATGACTACAGAAGTCACAATTCGCTTATCTTGGACTGGTGAGCCAGCCAGCCATCCATGTATTCCAACAGCTACAGAATTGTATGCCAAGCATACTTCACAGTGAAACCGACCTGGCAGATGGAACATTACTATGCCTCTTCATAGTAAACGGGCTTTATTCATAGAAGCTTCCAGCCAAACCGGCATTCTTGTATACCACCACTTTCAATAGCATATCCTATAAGCAGAATGATGCATGCCGAAAATATAGCATTATCACTGCCATATCAAAAGCTTTACCCATGAACCCAAGGACTACAAGAGATAGACAATCCCCAGATTAATGAAGGGATGAAATGGAAATGCCTGAATCACCCAGTCTGGCAATTAAATGGACAGAATTCAACTTTAAGGCAGCAATAGAAGAAATTTGTCATATCTTGCATTTGTATGAAATGTCCTCCTCGATCTACCGTCATCCTTACCTACAGGGTTAAAGACTCTGTAAATGTAGATGATCACAATAATAGTCCATCATTTAGAATATTGCCTCAGTTGTCAAAAGTTGCAGAAATCACTGGATGTCTGTCAGAAACAATTTGCAAGCCCAGCAATGCAGAAGCCTTCTTTTCCACGAGTCATTTGCCAGCTAGCTTCTTGTCTCGCTGGTATAAGTTGCACTCTGATGCATACTGTTCAGAAACATCTAATGCTGACAAAAATGTTTCAGCTTTTGGCATGGCTGTATTACTTTGTTATATGGTCGATTGGTAAGTCTTTATTGCCACCTCTAAACTAGCAAGGAATATTATATCGACTTCCTCACTTCTTGACTTAGCGTTGTTAGTGATTTTTGCCTCACTTAGAAGGCCAGAAATGATTATGCATGGGATTTAGTGAGTCATATCACCAAGGTTGTGAATGGGGCTTATCACCATACCACACTACACCATGGCTAATGCCCTGTTGGCCTCCTACAACATGGACTTAGAAGGGATGCACTCCTGCACTCTTCTCTAAAATCACACCATTCAGCAGCCATGCACACCATTCCATTTGGCTCTCTTCTGTTCTGTGGTCAAATTGAGGAGGTCAGGAAACAGCAGCACAAGAGTTGCCCCTACCTCTGTCAGGGCTTGCTCAGGAATCATTCCAGAGAAGGAACAGTTGTCAACCTTTTGGTTCAGGCTGACCTTCTCCACAGTGACAGAAGCATACCTGGACAGCATTCTTCAAAAGCGTTGGGTAAGTTTGCATTCAAGGGTGGAAAATAAACCTTGAGAAATCAGACCTTATCCTCTCTTAACATTTTCTCCATCTACTATGGAATTTTTCACATACCTCAATTTCCTATGTCTCCCTCTCACATGCATCGAAAACATTGTTCATGCATCAAAGAGGATTTCAAACAAAACATTTTTCTTGGTGAGGGAGTTTCTTCTTCTCCACAGCCTATGCAGTGTGGCAGCAAATTTGTTACCCCATGGCTGCCTTTACAGGCACCCATTACAAATAGCCCTTCAAGCCCAATGGCAACCTTTCTTGGACAATCTAGATCAGAACTTCATGATCTTGACCTACATCAAAAACTTACTACTTCTCAATGGTAAGACAGGAAGTCACTCATTGCAGGAATATCCTTTGAAAACCCACAGCTGGAAATAATGATTTGTATAGATACTTGTTGGTTGGGGAGTATATGTGTTACTGGACTTCATGATGGTCAGTGGCAAGTGGACACTTCACGAGATGTTCTTCACATCAGACAAAATGGAAATGAAAGCCATTTTCAGTGCTTTCAACACTTGTGCAGAATGCATATGCAGATTTATGGTCCTTATCCTATTTGTCAAAGAGATGACAACTTGGTCTCTACATCCTTCCACATTAAATCAAGTTTATACCCTATGTTGCCACCTGATGAGAGATGATTTTTTGATAATGTGGAACTATAAATTGCCCACTTTCATCTCCCCTTCTCTGGATCCAGAAGCATAAGCCATCAATGCTCTCTCAGTCAGCTTTTAGAGAATGTGGGCCTGCACTTTTCCTCCATCAGTCCTAATACCAAATTAGCGCAGAAAGTGAGAGACATGAACTGGCAGGTAGTTCTGATCACCCCTCCACAATGGGACAAATCCTGGATCAACAATCTGGTAACCCTGGTGACAGACATACCAGGAAAGTCATGGTGACCCCCAGCCTGCTCAACCAGCCCAGGTTGCTACTGTTCCATCCGTGTCAGAGAAACTCCTCAGGAATGCCTTGCATAAAAAAGGTGTTCAAAACTTCAGGTTTGGTAAAGATCACAACATCTAAAAGGCCCTCCACTCTGAAGTCATATGAAGGGAAATGGCAGGTTTTTAATGACTGGTGTCATATAAATGACATCACACCACTCTTTGTCTCCATTCCTCAGCTTCACAATTTCTTTCTGTTTCTCTTTAAAGACAAGAAGTTAGCTACCGTCACCATAAAGGGATAATGGTCCAAAATCTCTGACACATTCTGACATTATGATGCAAAGATATTGGACACAACAACAGGGACCTTTTGCGACTTGCTGTCCAATTTTTATTTATCCAGACCATGCTCATTTACATTATTCCCAAAATGGAATCTCTCCTGGATGTTGACATGGCTTAGCACATTCATCTGTCATCTGTCATATAAGAATTGCTTACTGACAGCACTTGCTTCAGCGTTCAGAGTCAATGAGCTATGTGCCCTTTCCTTTGACCTGAACTGCATGCAGTTCCATCACGACAGATCATTTTTCCTAATGACACAACCTGGTTTTATTGTGAAAAACAGGTTGCTGTCACTAGGCAGTCAGCACACCACAATTCATCCCCTCCCCTCTATCAATATGTTGAGAGAAACAAAACTCTAGTATTCCATATATGCTCTTACATGTTACCTGTAGTATATGGAAAACATCTGCAATGGCCAGACCAGGTTTTTTCGTCCTCTCAAGTCCAGAAAGCAAGACATAACACCACAAGCATTAGTGACTTAGTTAAAGGGAGTTCTAAAATCTGCACACACTGACCTATCTCAGTAACAGGCACACCTCATGAAAATATCAGCTCACGAAATACATGCAATTTCCACAAGTCTGGCATTCGACCATACTGTCGCCATTTTAGACATAGTTCATTGAGTTGGATGGCATGCTTAGATCACTTTCTCCACCTTGTATCTGTGGGACATGTCCTCACAGAGAAGAGAACTGAACTTCACTGGGCCGGTGAGGGCTGTGCAGATGGTAACCACTCACTGTTTATGACCGTACAACCTCAAAACCTGGCAATATTGGCCACTTCTGCAGGATTTGCCTGGAAAAGCTTTAAGGGTGAGACTATTATCAAGTTCACAATTTCACAATTGCACTGGGATCTCCCTTACATTTGTATAAACTAAGGTCTCCTGTTGTGCTAAACTAACATTAGGAGAATTTTATCCATTTGTAGAGCAGTCATGTTTCTCTTGGGTGACATATTTAGGATGTTCAGCCTTTACTCCTCCATTTACCTATTCTCCTGTGTAATGTGATCAGGTAATATATTTGATGGAGCAAGCAAATATTTTGGTAAATTATATTTTTCTTTAATACCTACTTGATCACATTACAAATAATCTCTCCCACCCTTCCCCACAATGCATCCTTTAAGGAGTAAAGGTTTAAACTGGGTATAATAGTAGCCACCTAGCACATAGATAGGGGAGTTAACCTGTAAGAGTTGCTTCCCTTCATCTATACACCATATAGGCAGAAAAATGTTTGTCCATCATTTTGGTAGGGGTGGATTCATATGAGGGACCAGCAATGAGACCTCAGAATGCATGCCCCACTGACAATCACTCACTAAGAATACTGCACTTTATTTTGCCCAACTGAGATTACTGCACTTTATGTTATCCAGTTGAGATTACTGCGCTTTGTGTTATCCAATTGAGCATTTTGTACAATTTTTTTGTTATATCTGAGATTACTGAAATTTATGTTTCCCATAAGAGAATACTTAATTTAATGTTGCCTAGTTGAAACTACTGTACTGTATGTTGCCTGACAGAGCATATATTGTACTTTATAGTGTACTGTATACAATACAGTGGTGAGGTATTGATTTTCTATTCCATCTCCCATTGCTAGATCATCAGTATCCGTGTAGATTCAGACATTAAATAATCTGTATCCTAAGATAAGAAAGAGAAAAAATTCTTATTCCATTCATTCTTGTAAAACCCATGGGATTCATGGGATCACCATGATCTAATAATGGCACCATCTTAAAGTACAGACATTGTTTCAAGCAAGATGTTGGCAGAAAATATATCTTTTTCTCTCAATGAAATTAAAAATTTGTCTTGCCATCACATTTTTTAATTATTTCAGCCTAAGTTACTAGACATAAAGACATTGGGTGGAAGAAGTATGTTTGATTGCAATCTGAGAGGACTGCACGAATTGTGTTCCTGGGGTGCCAGAGAGGGGTTGAGGCGACTTAGAGCTATACGAGAGGTAACCAGTGAATGGACAGAAAATATTCTATGAATTCACTTTTTTCATGGTGTACCAGTTGTCATGGATTTCATTGTTGCTACAAAACAAGTACTTAAAGATGCATTTATCAAAGGTTCTTATATGGAAGTCAAAGACTCCTCCGCAGTCCATAAATATATGTACCAACAAAAATGTAAAAATGGATTTCCATATTTTAAAAAAAAAACAGTATTGTACTTAGTGTTACTATTGATTGCTTCACCATATTGTATGTGCTGTTGATGAATTCAAAATATTGTACTTGCTGTTGATGAATTCACAGTATTTTCCTACTATTGATAAATTCACAGTATTTTCCTTACTGTTGATGAGTTCACAGTATTGTACTTGAAATATATGAATTCTCAAGACTGTTCTTGTTGTTGATGAATTCACAGTATTGTACTTACTCTTGATGAATTGCTACAGTAAAGTTTGAATTGTTATTCCTAAAGTCTTAAAGGAAGTTTTTAATTACATCATAGTTTACACCTTTTAAACAAGAGTAGATAACTACTTTGGTTCTATTTTGGGTTCAAATAGTATTTAATAGTTCAGTATGCTTTGACTAAAGACTAGAGTGTATAAGACTACAGGAATCAGCATTTACTTTCCACTTTGTGTTAGTTTATTTTTACAGTATACACAAAAATAACAATCAGACTTGCAGGTGGTCACTGAAGCAAATTTTGCTGTATTTTATTTTTCTTCCAGCGTTGGTAACAGTAGTGACATTCTTTTCAACTACAGTGAAACCTTCTTATTACAATCATTCCTAGGGCTTTAGAAAATGGATCTTATTGTCAAGGTGGTCTTATTATCGAGTTCTTATTATTAAGGAAAGAGTTCTTTTGTTCTTCGAATTTTCTATTGCTTTAGCTGTAGTCAAGATGGTCTTGTATCTGATTGACTGAGCTTGTTGCCACTCTGGAGACTGTAGTCTCGTTTTAATAAAACTTAAATATGAGCTTGTATCATCAAGATCTTTGATAATTTTGATATTGAGCAAGATCCAATGCTGGAAACCTTATTTCTAATTTTATTTTGATCAGACTACGTACATGTACTTGTATTTTTGAGATCTTGCATGATTTTGCTACTTAGCAGGATCCACACATATTAATGAGGTATCTTGCATATTATAGGCTGAGGTTCTTGCCACACGTAAAGCTGTCATTTTGATCTGATTGTGATTAAACTTGGAATGTGGGCATATATTATCACAGATCTCAGAAGAGTTAGATAATGAGCAAGATCAACTCATGTTAATGAGGTCATCTTGAAGCCAATCAACTGATCAAAATTTGTAAATCTACTGGTTTGAGATCCTGGTTCTGTCACATGTATGTTTTTATCACTTGAAAGATGGGGTTCTGACCCAAGTTTCTTCATAACTTCGAACTTTCAGAGTTTAAAGTGATTATGTTGTTGACATCACAATTATAATTTTTTTTTCTCCAGTACTTCAAAAGAGACAATGCAACATTAGCATTTGAAGACCTTGATCAGCAAGTGATGAGTAAGTAAAGTTTGCTGAACTAATTTTGGGTAGATAGTTGCTATTTAATTCTTTAGTGATATCTCAAAGACTCTGCAGGTATTTCCTTAAAGATCAAGATTGTAAATGTAGTTTTAAAATCTGTGATTTGTGATTTCCTAATGTCAGACACTTTGGATTTAACAGCTCTGTCATTTATATCGTAATTTCAAAAAATTATGTGATTAGAGGCCACTTAATTTGTACTTACCATCCACCTGTAAACACCCCAGAAAATAAACGCATGTAGGAAGCAAATTAAATGATTTTTTATAGTACCTCATTTAGATGTGTTCAGATTTATTCTTGATCTTTAGATGTACAAAATAGTCATCGGCTTCATATACAGACTAAGAGACAATCTCATCAACAGGCTGAAATTTGCTTCATTTTACAGGCACAGCTACTAAAGGCATGTCACTTGTCAGATCATTCAGTTTAATTATATTTGTTGGACATAAATCATTGAAATCATACCATGTATTTATTGACAGTACATAAAAATTACAGATCTATATCCAGACTTTCAAATTAATATTGTAGTTTATATACTATATGTAATTTGCACACAGAAATTGTTCTCAAACATGCCAATGTTTATTCTCAAAATGTGCTTACTATAGGCTTGTATGCTTGATATAAATGTGATGACTATAATTGAAGGTCCAAACGAAGGCCTACTGTCCTTTGGTCCAGATATCATTGGTGCAAACTTTTTACATAGGTAAGATCATTACATTAGCTTCTTTCAAAAACTACCATCTGTAGCTGTGTTTTTGTTGGCTTCTTAGAGTGTTATGTTTTTAAGCTGTGTTTTCTCTTGAAACTTTTTTTTTTCCATTGAATCATACAGGTTTCATTATTAAAGTGTGTGGATTTTTTAAAATAGAAATGAAACTTGCAAAGTTATGTAAATCTGAGTTTGCCACGAGTAGTATCAACCATTTCCACACAAATATGCAACATTTCATGAACATACTTTTGTTTGGTGTTATAAGAATAACAGTATGTTTTGGGCAACATAGAAGTGACATTTTCATGTTGGTTTTGTTTAGTTTTAAGTGAGGATATGTAGGTATTTTGAGTAGATATAAGAAAATATTTCATGAGTGAAGTGGACACATACATGCCAACCATTATACTTTTGGAATTATCATTACACTTTCTTTCACCAAATTACATCATACACTTGAATGTATATGGATTACACTTTTCCAGTATGCTAAAAATAAAATAAAGCAATAAAACTTGTATTTGTAATTAATATTGTCATCTCTTTAACTCCACTGAATATTAAAAAACTGAGAATATTCTAAAAAGAAAGACAGCTGTGAGAGAATAGCGTAAGAGTTAATTTGACTATTAACATGTTCTTTCCTAGTTTTCAGTTTATATATCAACTACATGACCCATTTCCAAGAAAACAGACAGGTCTCTTTAATTTGAAATTAGATTCATTATATTGATAATGAATTTAGGTAGTGGACCAGTTTGTACTTTTAAAGAAAATGATGCCAGATATTAATCAAAATGGACTTTTACAGGTGACTTGTGGATGAAAATTCTTAGAGCAGATAGGTCATCTTAAACTTCAAAAAATGTCCAATCAGAAAAAGGAAAATTCAGTGCCACTTTAGAAATTTGTAAAGAAGAATATGAGAGTGATGCAATACAGCAGTCAGATTCATGACAGAATCAATGTAGTTCATGATCTTTTGGCACAAGTTATCTGACATGTAGACTAGCTAAAATGAGTGTTGAATGTAAATAATTTTTCAGCATGTCTTGTGTTTGTATTCAGTTTCCAGTCTACATAGATTTTGCCCATTTGTGCCAAATATTTTGACCTGCAGATCCATTTTAGTAGTGAAAATGAATAATAATTTTCATATGTGTACTGTAGTTATGGCATGTAATATATTAGCTATGATTATGCTTTTTTGCCACTTATATTAGCAAATATTATGCTTAAACATCTCTTGGGGTTGGCATGTATGTGGACACATAGTATTGTCACAAGTATTAAAAATTTTCCACTTCATGAGTGTAATATTGCCTTAAATGTATTCCAAAAAATGTAGATTTTCTTTTCATTATATATTTTTAATGCATAATCCATTCTTATTTCTCCTTTCCGTGCTAATGTGATTAATGGCTGTATTACTACATTGATAGAAAGAAGTTCCCAAAATTTTATGATAATTTTAGAATGGTCACTATTTACAAATTTAGCTGCTACATACAATATGTATTTTGTCAAGTTAATGGCTGTGTTCATTTGAAAATAAAGTGATATTTGGTAACACATTTTTTCTTGATCAAAATGCCTTAAGACTACTACCCACACCTCACAAAATCAGCCTTCTTTCAGGCTGAAATTTGTAGCTGTGGGAGCTAAAAGTTGTCTGTGTCTGCCTATATAGATGGCAATTAGACAGTGATCTCCCCTTGATATAGAAATTGGCATCAGATTATCTGTTTACTCCAGTTCCTACTATGTCGAGTAGCATGCTGTCTGTGAGAGGCCTTACAAGCTGATGTCAAGAGTTCTGGTATTTTACTATATTTGGAAGAGTTTCTCATTCTGGGAAAGGATACTCCAGTCGTATTTTCAGCTATTTCTTGCTCTTTTCTGTATGAGAGGAAGTTTGTCAATCTATTGTAGAATTAAAGCTTTCTTGAAGATATATGTTAGGAGCCCTTCTTTGCTTACTTACAGAGGTTGCTAGTATGTGCATTCAGTAATGTATACTTGACTTAAGTATAGTTTGCTGTATTAACTATAGACTTATTAAGTCGCATAGGTAATTTTTTGTCTTTAGAAAACTCTAATTGTTTTGTGATGTTGACCTCAGTAAGTTTAAATGATTGCTTGCTTTTCTCTGTAAAAAATTCTGCTTATGTTTGGATACATAATTAGTTTTCTGTAGATAGTTTATAGTTATAGCATCCACTTTGTAGTTACAATAAAGTGATTAAATTGCTTTACTTGTATTGGTTGTCCCTTGGGTCCGTTTTCACAAGTAGTTCTTAACTACATAGTGTTATCACTCAATAACATCCACTGCATGAGTTTATTAAGCAGTACTTGGCTGGCTATGCTTGTATAAGTATTGTCAGTGCTATTTCTGTTTATAGAGCCTAGAATATGAGCAGGATTAAATATAACAGTGTAAATGCCCAGAGGGTAATAAATACTTAGCATGTATGGGATGCTGGAAATACTTGTCAAATATGCTCTGTATGGATGAAGACTCATTTTAGTGCACAATCTTAACACGACGGAAAAGTGGAGAAATTCATCTTCATAGATGAATGGCCATTTGCATTGATGCTGACATCACCTTGGTCAATAATTTCCTGTTGGATGAGTAATGCAAACAAGGGGTTCACAGCCAATAAGGGAATTGGGGGATGCCATTTGGCAACAGCTACAGCCCCTGCTCCAATGTATGTCTAATATGATGATCTGACATCAGAACACACACTCTTATGATCAGCATGCCCATTATTCAAAGTACTCAGGGCCCAGTTTAGTGCTTCAGTACCCACATGATAGTGTATCAGCTCTATCAGATGCCTATGCCATTCAGATGGAGGACTTGCTTAACAATCATGTGGAAGTTACCTTATTTCAGCCAGGACGAATTTCTAGTCTGGTTAGCCATCACTTTTGACAATCTTGACCAGCTCCATACAAGAGGAGTTGACATCACCACATTCTTCTAGAGATGACAAATTACACTTATAACAGCTATTGTCTTTTCTAGACATTACAATGACAAGAGAAGACTCGGCTTTCCAAGCATTAACCAAAAAATGATGTTTTGCTTTGTACTATCAGAATGTTGTCCACCACCTTCTGCTCCATCAACAGCTTGGTCCAGAATTCCAACGTCTGTTAATATTCTAATCAAGAAAGAACAAAGGAGATTTTTAGCTTTACTGGTCATATATCAAAAGGAGCTTATGTGTTGGTCTGTCTTCTGTCATCTATCCGACTGTTAGTACAAGTTTGTTATCACTACTCTTCCTAAACCACATAGAGGATTGCAATGAAACTTTACATACATATTCATACCATGGTCTGATTGGTCTTAAATAAAGCTGGTGCCACTTGGACATCCAATATAACTGTCAGTCATCATAAAAACCCTGTTTTCACTAATTGATGAATGGATGGTCATACCAGCATGGAATTTTCACTCCAAGATTTCTTATGATGTCTACTTGGTCCTAAATGAAAATGGTACCAGTCTGATGTCCAATATGGCAATCATGGCAGCCACCTTGAAAGTCTTGTTATCACTACTCCTGAATGGAAAGTCATATTGATATGGGGTTTTTCACCAGAAGACTTCTTATGATGTCTAGTTGATCTTAAATGAAAATGGTCCCAATCTGACATCCAGAATAACAGCAACAGCAGCCGTCTTGAAAATCTTGTAATTGCTACTTCATTTGTATAGTTGGTCCCAAATATAGATATTGTCTCGACTGTCCAGTATGGCCACCATAGCAGCCATTGTGAAAGTTTTGTTATCACTACTCCTGAATGGAAAGTCATTGAGATGGAATCTTCACCAGAAGACTTCTTATGATGTCAAGTTGATTTTGAATGAAAATGGTACCAATCTGATGTCCAGTAAGGCCACCATAGCAGCAGTTTTCATTATATAGTTACTGCTACTCCTGAATGGATGGTCATGTCAACAGGTTTTTTTTTAATGAATGGCTTCTTATGATGTCTAATTGGTCCTAAATGAAAACTGTCTGCCCATTTTTCCAATATGGCCATCACAGTTGTCATCTTGAAAATCTTGTTATCACTACCCCTGAATGAATTGTCATGTCAGCATGTGTTTTCACTGAAAGACTTCTTATGATATCTAGCTTGTTGTAAACTAAAATGGTGCTGATCTAATTTCCAATATGACCACCATAAGGGCTAACCTGAAAATCATGTTATAGCTAGATCTCCTAGATGGCTTATCATATTGATACGATACTTTAATCAAAGACTTACTGTAATGTGTAGTTGGTCCTATATAGAAATGGTTGCAATCTGATATCTAGTCACTATGGCAGCCATCTTTAAAATCTTGTTAGTTTTACTTCTGCAATTTTCAAAATCATATAAACAAGATGTTTCTACTGGAAGACTTCTTATGATATCTTGTTAGTCCTAAATAATGTCTTGTTTGTCCTAAATTAAAATGGTGCCAATCTGACAACCACGACATGCAATTTGAAATTGCTAAAGAACAGAGATGCTTTGAACACTGAAGTTTTAGCAGAAAGAAATGGGCCTGTCTTCATTTCCTGGAAGGTCTCTTCAGCCAGTTGAGCATCATGGACTATTGTGATCAAAGCAGTAAAAAGGACATCCTTAGGACACTTCAGACAGGGAAGCAATCCTACATGTCCTTTGCACATGGAATGCTACAGATCTTGACAACAAGTATGAATAAGAAGCAGGTACAAGGGGATCATTTTTGTCTCAGGTTCTCTCCATGACAGCCTCCTTCCAGAAAGAAGAAACAATATTCTCTCACTCCCCTTATTTGGGGTGGGGTTAGGGGAGGAAGACTCCTATTATTCTGTCAGATGGGAAAGAATCTGCCTTGAGGATCCATGGACTCTGCAAGTTGTTTGAGAGGGCCTCCATCTCACAATCAATTCAATGCTCCAGCTCCATTATACAGGGTTTCTTCAAAAATAGATGTCCCAAAAGACCATTCATGACAGACATACTGCAGACTGTTCTAACCCCCCTGCAGTTGTATCCAGCTATGAGAATGCATTGTGCTTTAGAAATAACTAAAGTACACAAAGCATTTGGCACAATTCACTAAATCAAAGGAGATCATTCTTTTGGACTGTTTGTATGTGGGTCAACAACTTTTAGCTCCCATCGCTACAGATTTAAGGCTGGGAAGGCTGGATTTGTGTAGAAGTGGTAGTACTTCTAAGGTCTTATAATTTGATAAATATCATCAACAAAACACTTTTTACTCAAAAATTGGTTTCTTGCATAGATTAATTTGATGACCGTTGTTAGAGTGGGTGTACTGTAGAAACATCACATAGTGATTGTATCCAACAGACTTAAGAGTGTAGCATCTTGATACAAAATATTATATTGATTATGACTATACCTTTAAATATTTGGTTCTACTTTTCTATTCAAATGTAAATTGTGTGGCCTTGGCAAGCTTTCCGTTTAGGTCTGTAACAGGCACTGTGCCCAAATTTTTATTGTCATTTTAATTATGGTTTACAATCAAGACCTGTCTTTCCCTGATTTCTGCATTGTTTTCAAACATGGCTCTGATTGCGATGAGAGTTAAAATCAAATTGCTACATAAACAACTTTATTACTATATTTTTCCATAAAAATTTGTACTATTTTTAAACCTTTAACAGGTATACTATATGATAATGCTTGGGTGACACTGAATATCTAATAGAAACAGGTCACTGACAGTTTGCATGTTTCATTTGGAAAACAGTTTTTAAAAATGTGAATACTTGAAACCTACTTTTTGTTGTTTTATTTTTGTTTTTATTCATTTGTTGATGGCTTCTCTTCATTGATTATGTAAATGCATGCCACTGTTCATCATGATGGAGAGAGAGGAGCAGAAGAGAGAGAAAGTAGGAACAGAAGAAGAGAAATGAAATAAGCCTAAAATACAGAAATACAAATTTTGAATAACATATATAAGGGCAGAATATTTACTGGATGGGACTGGAAAGTAGCTATAAAAGTGATATTGCCACTGTAGCTGTATCAGTTTTCTCCCACTGATACATTGCAGTATTTCATTATGAAATATGTAATAAATATTATTTAAAATGCCAACAATTTTGCATTTTATATTTCAAGACGTTACACAATCATAATACATTTAGAATTACATCTATTAACTTGCAAATCCAGCCCTATCAGGCTTTTTTTATCAACAGAAATGCGAAAAGTCTTTAGCTTGTCAAGGTGGAAATATGATGATAGTGATTTCCGCTTGGATCGAGGGATTGGCACAAGTTTCCATTAGTTCTTTAGCATTATATTATCATTGTAAAATTTCAGTGATATAAACAATGGTTTCCTTTCAAATATTTGTTATTGTGTTTACTTGGATGACCTTTATAGAAATCAGTTACTTTTATTATGCCCCAGCCTTTATATACAAATCTTCCTGTCATTCCATTCCTTCCTTCCTTCTGTCTGGCTCAAAATTTTGAGAGTGCATCTATTTCCACAGTGCAATGAAACGTATCAAATAGTATGGTCATCACCTGTAGATACATATATCGACAATCACTTTGTTCCTACAAGTTTTATTAGGGGTTTTTTTGCCATTACTGTGTTGCAGCTGAATGCATTGTAAAACTCAGTCTTGTCAACAAATCTAGTCTCATAATTTTCAGTGCATTACCATGAAACTTGGTTAATCTATGGTCATCATCTATTTTGTTTTTGTTTGATGATAACATTACCCATTTCGGGGTTTAGAAAACACATGCATGAATTTCATCCATGAGCTTTCATGCCATCTGCAGTCCAGTACACAAAATGATTGACAGTTTTAGACCCTTACTTGAATGTTATAAGTAGAGACAGCTGTATTATGCATTTTGTATTGATTGATTGTATTTGCAGAGATGATAGAAAAAAATTCTGCGATGATCAGTCATTCCTGGCAAGTGACAGTTTGATGCACTGGAAGTCTGTGAGTAATATGTTGCTTATGTTGCATAAAATAAATCCATCAGTTTAGTTATTAACTACAGATAACAATTAACACTACCATTCTTTTAGTTATATAAACTACATGTAACAAATAACAATACCATTCTTTTTATTTATTTCTTTTTATTTATAAACTACATGTAACAGTATACACTAGTGTTCCTTTTTATGAACTACATGTAACACTAAATACTGCAATTCTATTTTATTTATAAACTACATGTAACACTAAATACTGAAATTCCTTTTATTTATAAACTACAAATAACACTAAATACTGCAATTCTGTTTTATTTATAAACTACATGTAACACTAAATACTGTAATTCCTTTTATTTATAAACTACATGTAACACAAAATCCTGTAATTCTCATTTATTTATAAACTACATGTAACACTAAATACTGTAATTCCTTTTATTTATAAACTACATATAACACTAAATACTGCAATTCTATTTTATTTATAAACTACATGTAACACTAAATACTGTCATTAATTTTTATATTGATGTTCACAGTAGTCCTGTGAGTACAGTGTTGTAGGCAAGGCTTACTGTATTGGAATATGTAATATGATAGGCTGTGTAATAAGGGGCATGTTGTATTTAAATTATGACTTGGTATGATTGAAAATGAGATAATTATAATGGGTCATGGTAGATCAAGAACTTGGTCAAGAGAAACAAATGAAGCAGCAATAGAAATAACCCAGTATTACATGAAAGACCACATTGTACTGAGGTATTTAAAATGAGGGACCACCATGTTACACAAGGAACCACATTATATAGATGTGTTTTATAAAGTGTGACCATCATTTTACAAAAGTACCATATTATATTGAAGTGTTTTATAACAAATTACCACAATGTTAAATAATGGATCACAGAATGCTAAGGTGTTTCAAACAAGAGGGATCATGTTATGTAAAGACCACATTATTCAGAGGTGTTTGATAATAGGGCACAGCTGTGTTACACGCAGAACCACATTATCCTGATGTGTTCTTTAACAATGGACCACAATAAATCAGGAGAGACCACACTATACTGAGGTTTTTTATGAAGAGGGACCATCATATTACGTAAAGGACCATGTTATACAGTGGTACTTTATAAAGAGAGACCATTTTGGTATATAAGAGATCTCAATATAGGGTGTGTTTAAAAATCAAGAACCACAATGTTAAATAAGGGAACACATATTGAAAAATGTTTTTTAATGAGGGACCACTTTATTATCATTGGGATTCAGCCATAAGAAATGTTACCATGGCTGACATTTTTTGAGAATTTTGAAATAAAATTAAATGTTCAGAAATATGAGACACAGAAAACTAGATTATACAATATTGATAATGAGTAATTTGTGAAGATTTATATTTAAGATATGAGTGGTATATGAAAAGTTCTAAATATTATGCTATAACTTTTGTATTTTTGAACCTGACAGCAAATTTAATGTCAGCTGATAAACAAAATAACATGAAATAAAATGATCTTCAGCTGTACATGCAGCATACCAGACACCTGCAGATATATGCATGTGATGTAACACAGGTAATGACCGTGACATGAAAATGTAGAAGGAGAACAGTTCTGCAACTGAGTGAAGATCATCCTGTAAAATTCAAGCACTAAAAGACCCATTTATCCAAGTACTCTGCTTGTGTCACTAGACATTTATTTCTAATAAAGAATGTTGTACATCACACCGATATTCAGAACTTTTTAAATATCCCTTTTATTTTTAATTTAGCTGGTCACATAATTCATGTACAGTATTTGGTTCATGACAGACATTTTACATGTAGGTAGTACACAGAAAGTAAATTTAAAGGCTTCATTTTCATCTTTTTCACAGTTTTGAATATGTTATTGTTTTATGTTGAAATGGTTCAACAAGAAATTCAGGAAATGTTTGTGCTTTTGTATTAAAAAAAAACAAAACATGACAAGATCTTAAATGTACGTGGCTGACTGGTAGTTGCTTGACTGAACAGATAATGGTAATGATAGAGATGATAAGATGCATTGGTTTATTTACTATCCTGTTTTGTGCCATCTTGCAAAAAAAATTGTGCAGTGGATGCTTTACACAAAAATCTGCACTGATATCTAAACATTTGTTGTACATTTTCATGAAAATGTCAGAGAATTAACAGAATAGACATGTGACACAACTAACAGAATAGACATGCCACACAATTAACAGAATAGACATATCAAGATTAACGTAATAGACATGTCAGGATTAACAGAATTGACATGACAATATGGAAATAACAATAGAATAGTTATCACACGTGAAAATAAAGATTTACCCTCATATATTGTGTAACACTTGAATATATGTTCATGTGGAAGTTTTACTTGTAGCAAAAAATGGCATATTTGGACTTAATAAAGCAACAAAAGAGATTGGAATTATGTTTTTAGCAAGGAAATTACTTTTTTCCAAGTATGAGTCCTTTCCTCTGTAGCAACTTTCTTGTCAATAATGTGAAGTGTTGGTGTTATGTTACTCTGTTTTATAGGTCAATGTGTTCAATATTTTTATAATATGTCAACAATGTAACCTTTTTGCAGAGTTGGTCATACCAAACCTAATGTTCTCTGAAATCACTTCTTTTTTATGATAAGGTTATTAAAACAATTCAAGTAGAGGTGAACTTATGAATAGGGTTGGGGTTGGGGTAGGTCATGAAATGGGTTGAGGATGAAAAGGTCATGAAAGGGGTTGGGGTGAGTCATGATGGGGGTTGAAAATGAAAAGGTCATGAAAGCGGATGGGGTTGGGTTGGGCCATGAAGGGTTTGAGGATGAAAGGGAAGGGTTGGGGAGGTCAGTTAAGCATCATTTCAGGAGCATGAAATGTACTCTGGTACTTGTTAAAATGTAATGGTTTTTTGTATCGTGTGATGAAATATATCCAGTAATAATGCAAGAAAAGAAAAGAAAATATTTTGTATTTATTGGTTTAAAAAAAATTACTCTTTGAAAGAATGATGAAGCATGGACCACTTAGATGATCAGGATTTTTGTCTTGATCTGTTAATCAGGATACTGTAACTTTTCTGGTGGTGATATTAGTGGCAAAAATGTTTTATTTTTGACAGTCTGGTGCATTCTTTATCAGCTCCTGTATTCAAATGAAGCTTTTATAGAATCTTGCAAGGTATCAGAAGTTTTTGTGCTCTGATAATCAAATCTATGTCTTAATGCTGTTCACTGGCAGGGCACTGTATTCTGCAGAACCCTGGTTTTACTTTAAGTTGAAAAATAAATGAGAAAGTTTCAATTGACGTGATATAATCTAACAACATAACTCTGAAACTATTTTCTTAATTTTGTAATGGCTTCAGTAACTATAAGAAAGAGGCAGTTTTGAGTGTTACATGCATTAAGGTAACAGTTTCATCTTCTGTGAACCAGTCTACAAAAGATATTCAGGGTACCACAATTCTTTGTTTTTGTACTTAACTTTTTTTCCTTGACCTAACTGCTCAAATAAATTATGGATTTTGTTTTAAAGTGATAGAAGACACACAAAATTATGCCAAGGGGTTTTACTCTCATATACAGGAAAAACAAAAATGCCTTGGTTTTATTAAAGTGAAAAAAAATTCAGACAAGAATTACATTGAGATCTGTATTTCATTAAAGTCAGGTTAGTTAATATAAATTACGCTCGTTGCATTTATATATTATTTGACATTATGAATTTTAGAAGTGGTCTTTGAAAGTCTTATCAGTATATCATGCCAGCTCTGGGTTATCATTTTATCCTTAAGGATTGAAACTTCGAGAAACTTATTAAAAGCACCAAATCTGAGGATTAACACTTGCATTGTTAACAAAAATGTAATACATGGTACCTGTATCTTCACACACCTCAGCTTGTTATACATGGACAAACAAAGAGGAACATATTTTATAATGTATGCCTTCTTGGCAACTTTCAGTACACCAGTCTAGACAGTTTCAAGTCTGTTTCCAGTTCGTACAAGTCTGTGCTGGAAGAGGGGAGTTCACTCATGTCAGCCAAGTCCAGTCTAGAAGGAGGCCAATTTTTCATCAGGTTGGATTAGTCATATTACATACCAAATTTAGGTTGTTGTTTTCAGTCATAACTCCATAAATTGGCATAACCAGTCATTGTACATAAGGTACCCATTTCCTGGTTGTTTAAACACTCTACAGCCACAAAGCACAACACAATGGAGTTCTGAAAGCTCATTAATTCCTTGACCTGAATAAGCCAATAATTGAATGACTGCTTCAAAATTTATACTATAGACGGTACTTCACACCTTGCATCATATGCTTTTTATCTAACTGCTCTCTTGAAAGTTCGTGTTTCAGTTGTATTTTTTTTAATTTGGTTTCAGTATAATCATCATAGATGTGATTTTCCCTCTTGTATTCAAATATGAAAAGTGTTAATCAGCCATCAGAGAAACGCTCATGAGAATTAAGTGTCAACTGTGTTTTGATTTATAATTTGCAGAAGTATTTCTTACATTGTTACAATCAATTAAAAGTATACCTGCTTAGCATTTGCACATTAATTAGGTCTTGTAACAAATCAAGTAAAGTGGGTTGAATAATGAATGCTTAAAGGCATGCAAATCCAACTAGTGTTAGAGCTGGCAGTCATAGATATGTGTAAAGTTTAACTCATTTAAATTGATCAATCAAAGACTTTTTTAAATATTATTATGTAAGAAACATATTTAGAGTATCTAACATTAATCACTGGTTTATCTTGCTCATTTACAAAAATGATCAAGGATAGCAAGGGAGTGGTGTACTCAGCACTTGAAAGCTTGGTTTCATGGATAAGGTTAATTATGGATAAGTGAGATCCAAATCTTGTAATGAACTTGTAATTCCTGAATTGACACTTGAGGTTTGCTCAAGGATGAACAGAAATATCATGATTACTTGCAATTAAATCATCAATACTTTACTAATAGAACAGTATATAAGTGAATTTTGATACTGATGTTTTTCAGAATAAATGTCCATCTCTTTTTAAAAAACAAATATTGAGTTGTGTTCAGAACCAATGATAACACTAATGTTTAATGTATGCACATTTCACATGACAAAGTAGTGACATATTTTGAACAGTTTTTGCTGGGACACATGTTGTGTATTGAAACCTTTTGGAGTATTGTTTTTAATGATCTTCCTAAGATTTTGTCATCTTGGAAAAAGGGGTCATTTATACAGAAAAGCAGACAACTTGATTAGAAAAAGCAGCACAGTTATAATATGAATATTGAGTCATTTATCCCCTACACTCTTCTCACTGTCAATGCCCATACTTGCTTAATTTTTCAGAATTACCATTCTTATACTGCGATCTGTGTTATTGGATCACATCGAGCACAGGTTTTTGAGGGAGGGGTGTATAATGTGTGGCAGTGTGGCAGCACATAAGATTTTTAGAAAAAATATGTATAGCAAAGGCCCAGTTTGGAAAGAAAAAAGATACTTGCAAGAACAACCAGTCTTTATTAGCATAATCCAGCATATTTTTGAGGACCTGATTAAATAAAACTTTACTGTCCTGACTTGACTAAAAATACCTGTCAGTTCAGTGTTGTATTCTTTTGAGATCTTAAATATACTTGTTATTGGTTATTAAATAATTTGTAAAAACAGTAAAGTGCTGTTAAATACTGTTTATTGCTAAAATTGTTCAGGTTTTTGAAAGAAACAAAAATCAATTTTATAAATAAACGAAGACTGCTGATTGGTCCATAAAAAGTGGTTTAAATTGAGCAGTGGTCTCATTTCAGAGGACAAGATTGATCTTTTTTTATAGTTTATGGGATAATGTTTTCTGTTGGGGAGTTGTACTTATCTGGAAGTGGATTTAATTGAGAAAAAAACTTAAAGAGCCTTTTTTGCATTGATGATATTGTATTCATCTTTTATATTGGTTTCTGTTTTTTCCGTTTACAGACAATTATCAGATACAAGTGGTTCTGGATTCTGTATCATTGAAAAACAGGACATCACCAAAAAGTCTGCTCCACTGGTGTCTGATGGTGATGGCACTGGCACCAGGGGGAGCTGTGATCTTCCAGCCACCATTGGGAGTTTTCAGAGTCCAGGCACTAATGCTAGCTGTGATAATCAAACCACCAGGGAGAGCTGTGATAATCCTGTTACCGGGGGAAGTTGTGATAGCCATGCCATCAAAGGTAGCTGTGATAGTTATGCCACCCACCAGAGCTGTACTAATTTTGCCACCAGAGAAAGCCATGATAGTACTTCCAATAGAAGTAACTCTGATGCAGGAGCCACCAAAGGGAACAATGAAAATGCTGCCACCAGCAAGAGCAATGATGTTTACAATAGGCAGGGTTCTGGCAGTCTTGCCACCATGACGATCAGCGATGGTTTGGCCACCAGAGGGAGCTGTGATAGTCCTCCCACAAGTGTGAGCAGCGATAGTCCTGCCACCGAGGGTAGCTGTGATAGTCCTACCACCAAGGGTAGCAGTAATTGCTCTACCACTACGGGGAGTCCTGTCAGATGTGAAGTGGAAGTAAGTGATGTCTCTTTAGAGGCTGCAAATATTGTCAATGCTGATGGTCTTGATATTGTTCCCATCAGCATGGATTTGTGTGAGACCTTCACTGCCTGTCAAACCAGTGAGTATTCTTCTGACAGTAAAGTTGATTCTACTGACAGTTCTTTACCAAAACATGAAGAAAAGAGAGCATATCTATGGACAGGAGAGAATGGAGCATGTGATTGTATGAACATGCCATTTGAAGATTCTAATGGCACAGGCAGATTGGAGAGGAAATCATTAGAGCATGAGGTTTTACCATTAAGTGGGATTATTCATTCAGAGTTCAATTTTGCTAAGAACGATTCAGAACTGCTCTCAGTGCAAGGAGAGAATAAATGCTACACTGATGCAGGTTAGTAGATTTCCATTCTTTCTCCTGTGCATAAGCATAGTGAAACATATTTATCGCTGTTTTAGAGGTGGGGGATCAGCAATGTTATTAGTATAAAGTCTTGTTTTAAAGTGTTTGTAAGCCAGATACACAGGAGATACATTGTCACATGGATGTTGGGGATACACCAAGTTGCAAAGAACACTAGATACACATGATACATCACATGGATGTAGGAGATCCACCAGATCCATGCAAGATATAGGTGATACACCAGTTTTTATGGAACTCCAGATACACAAATGATACAGTAGCACATAGATGTAGGGGGATACACCAGGTTCCAAGGAACACTTGATGCACTCATGATGCCTCAACACATAAGTATAGGGAACATGACTTTCCAAGGAACACCAGATACACATTTATCAACACATGAATGTAGGGGTTACACCAATATCCAAGGAACACCAGATAAACATATTTTATCAACACATGAATGTAGGGATATACCAGGTTCCAAGGAACACCAGGTACACTCATGGTATATTGACACATGAATGTAGGGGACACCCCAATTTTCATGGAACACCAGATTCACAAATTTTATCAACACATGAATGTAGGGGTTACACCAATTTCCAAAGAACACCAGATAAACATATTTTATCAACACATGAATGTAGGGATACACCAGGTTCCAAGGAACACCAGATATGCTCATGGTATATCAACACATGAATGTAGGGGTTACACCAACTTCCAAGGAATACCAGATAAACATATTTTATCAACACATGAATGTAGGGATGCACCAGGTTCCAAGGAACACCAGGTACACTCATGGTATATTGACACATGAATGTAGGGGTTACACCAATTTCCAAGGAACACCAGATACACATATTTTATCAACAGATGAATGTAGGGGATACATCAGGTTTCAAGGAACAATAGATACTCATCATACATAAATTCATGAATGTAGGGGACACACCAATTTTCATGGAACTCCAGATACATACATGATAGAGCAGCTCATGGATGTAGGGGTGAATTGGATTCACCAGGGTCCCTGGAACATCAGATACATCCATGATATATCATCATATGAGAGTAGGGTATACATCAGGTTCCATGGCAACACCAGATACATACATGATAGATGAACACATGGATGTGCAAGGAAGACACCAGGTTTCATGGCATCACCAGATTAACATATTAGCACACAGATGCAGGGGAGATACCAGATACACATATATCATGAAACTCCAGATATACTTATATCAGCACACAAATTGATGAGGACATCATGTTCCATGGCAGCACCAGATATGTGATACAACACATTGATGCAGGTCAGACACCAGATTATTTCATGCCAACACCAGATACACACATAGATGAAGGGGAGACACCTTTTTCCTTGGAACACTCATGCACCTAGTTCTGTATTCCAATTTGTAGGAATGCAGTGCACAAACAGTTTATAACACAAGTGTGCATCTTTGACATGGTAACAGACTCAGACTTTTTGACTTCACACCACAAAGGAAGTTTTTGGTTGGAGATCATAAAGTAAAATTAAAAAAGATCTTGCCCAGGGCTGCCATACAAGAGTTCAAGCTCAAAATAGGTTGTCAGCTTTTATTATATTGGATGTTGAGCCTCAGTTTAGCAAATGACAAGGCAAAGTTTTTTGTTGTTTTTTTGTTAAAATCATATTTGATTGGGGTTCATCTTTCCATTCTTCACAGCTGGGACAACTTTTCCTGCAGAACTCGTGTTCAGATATAATGCAAGTTGTTCTTGAGTTGTCGTTTATTATTAAATAGAAAAAAACTTTCAAACATAGACAATTTCTTTCCATTGTACAATATTTTACCGAGTTGAAGCAAAGTAAACTCATTTGCATACAATATATACTCACTTATAAGCCAGATCCAACTGCACAGATCCAGATCTGCCATTGTATAACACACTGACAGATTTGGGCCTTTTCAGTTTGTTAGGAATAATCAGTAAAACAAACAATATAGATCCTGATCTACAAGAACATTATGTGATTTCAGAACATAGTCTTTGCTGTTTGCAGTTGGTCCTGATATAGTTCATTAAAGATTTACATGCAGATATTATTTGTAAAATTGTATGCATTATTATTTATTTTTTGTAGATAACTTCAGTAAAGGGACGAGTACTTGCAGGCAAGCAACAATCAAACACAGGTGATTCTCCTATTTATCTTACCTTTTTCGTATAAAGCTGCAAGGCATAGTGATCATGAAGTTATGTCATTATTTTTGGCAGCATCACCTCATTGTTAAAATATTTTCATTAATACATAACTCTGAAACTACTAGTGGGAATTTGATTGAACTTGATACACATTATATTTATGGTACGGAGATTGCATTTATAATCAAAGTGAATTCCACTTCACTGGAGGAAGGGGTGTGTGAGGCTAAAGATCATACCTTAATGGTATTTTGATATTTCCAACGCATATTTACTATGATTCTTGCTGTTATCTTTGGATTTATTTGTGGAATTTTGCATAAGCACATAGTTATTGTTTTTGGGGGGTTTGATGGTATTTGTCAGTTTACATGGCTGCAGTATAACTGGTGAAGAAGAACCTGGGAAAGTCCCGGTAAGAACTGCTTATCCACTGGAAGGTACTGGCAGCTTTCTTACATATCTGCTTTGGCCAAGCCCAAGACTCAAGCCCACGAAGACAGAGGGAAGATGGCAGTGATCTGAAGAGTCTAGCACTTTAGACCACTTGGCCACCCAGGGCACCTATAAGTAGACAACTAACTTTCTTTTTAAACCAGCATTGCTGCTGGGTCATACTTCTTTGTCTGTCCTTACCCTGTGGATCCCAGCCCATGGGTCATAAAATGAACACCATTGAGATCCCTGCCCTATAACCATGTTTACATTATCTTTTTTGAATGAAAGGGACAAGTCATTTATATGGCCAGTTTTGTCCTCTTGGTTTCTGCCTATCCCCTGTGGACTCCAGGTTATTATTTATAAACTGTTAATAGTCTTTATACACTTGCTTGGCATTAGAAGGGACATTAATCTATGCAGTAAGTGTAAGTTTCTGCGCTTTTCCTAACCCACTGGGGTCATTTTTTTTGGAAACCATTGTTGTATGTAGCAGTGTTTTATGGCACCTCAGCACAGAGTGGTTATCTAGTGCCAACTAACATTTGAAAAATTTCAAAATAAATTACACAAAATTTAGGTAGATAAACTCTTCCAAATATGTGTAGTACAACAAAATAATATAAAATGTAAAGATGTTAAAAGTCTGTAAAATGTATATAAAATAACAGATAAAGGTAACACATGTAAAATCCTTTAAAAAATGATTAAATTTTTTGTTGTATAAATCGTTCAATATTTCTGAGTTGGTACATCTTCATACAGTTTCTTACAACAATTCACATCATAATAATCTGTCTCCTGGGTGGAAATCAACATACTCAACAATGAAATCCCCACTGATTAATCATACATACACTTACTTGGCATGCAAAGACCAAGTCGTTTATGAAGCCAGCATTGGCCCCTGGGTCTCTTCCTGGCACCTGGGGACTCGCCCCTGGGTCATAACTTTGAAATTCCTCATAGACTAAAAACTACATATGTGAAATGAACATTAGAATTCATTTACAGTAACCAGTTTATATTATGGTAGACTTAGGCAGGAAAAGTCAAGACAAGCGTTCCACAGAACACTTAAATTGAAATACCTGCCCATAAAGCCAAGTTAACTTTTGATATATTCCTGCTTTTGTCATGTGCTTCCTCTTATACATTATCCTTCAGAACAGAAATAAAATGTGTGTGTTTCCGGTCAGCCAACCATCCCTGTTTTTTGTTGCTAACCATAGCACTTGTTTCCCCAGGGTTAAATTTTTTTTTTTAAATCCTGAAATCAATTTTTGCATGTAATTGAACTGGTTTAGCTCAGTACTTGAAGTGCTTAGTACATTGTATATACTAATCATTATAATATATATAATGTTTATAAAATAAAATTTAAAAAATGTTCCAGATATTGATTTGTGCATTTAATTGAGCCAGTTTAGCCCAGTACTTGAAGTGCTTGGTACATTATATATACTAATCATTATAATGTATTTAATGTTTTTAAAAAAAGAATACCTACCCTAATTTTCAAACCAGTGCAACAGGAAACAAATTTTTTTTGGGCCTTATCCATCTTGCTGTTTTCATTTTTTTTTTAAATCTTGTTTTGACTTCTCCTTTTCAGAGACAATTAAATCTGTTAAGAATTGTCAAGATGGTACACTCACAATATGGATGTGATGAACTTTTAAAAATAAAAATAATATTTCTGTAGATAAGTAAAGTGTGGCATTGGCTTTTTGGTTGAAAATGAATAAAGTATGCAGTCTCAGACCGATGAAAATTTGATAGAATTAATTGATTTTCAAGGGTGAGTGTAGAAAATATTGATCTTAAGGAATATCATGATGTAAATTTCTTGTACAGATTAGTACATACTGCATATTGGTTACAATTGCTGTGAATAAAATCATGTAATTTAAATTTTTCTTTCAATAATTGTTGAGATTATATGGGAAAATTGAATTTGTGACAAAGCCATTAATTGATATGGATTGAGTCTGTGTGGATAAGTTACTTATGTGTCACATTAAAAAATCTCACCTAAACTTAATTACTCTGATATCTGGAAGATTACATTAGTAAATGATTTAAACGTCTGAATAACTATGGAAAGGTGCATGTTGAGGATGAATTTGAATTTCGTTAGGAAGACATTTCATCACAAGGAGCATAGTATATAATACTGCTTGGTTAGTATTGAATGTTTTGTCTCTGCATGCCTCTCTTGATAACTCGTGAAGCTGTTGATAATGCAGGGGCAAGCAATGATCCCATTTTTTAAACTAGAAAGTACCTCCAGAAATAATCCCATATGTGTTGTACATGAGTAAAATCATGATAAAATTGGTAAATGAACAGTGGTTAGTACCCAGAAATTTAAATCAGCTTCGTGAAATTCTCAACTTTTGATAGGAAGTTATGTTTTTGTTTCATTTTCTTTCCAAACAACAAATTATTCAGTACACTGTAAATAACTGTATACTAAGAAATTTCAGTCACTGAAAATGCCTCTAATGCCTATACCAATTGAAGTTTTGCAAAGCAGAATTGATGTTCTAGATCTTTAATTCATTTTCAGTGTAACCGTCATAAATGCAATCTATTCAAACATAAAAAGTGTCAATCTACTGCACAGCTATGTCTGCAAGAATTTCTTTGGTAACCTAAGTAAGTTAACGACCATGTTTTGATCTCCAATTTGCAAAAGTATTTGTCATATTGTTACACTCAGTTAAAAGCAGACCTTCTTTGTGTTGTCACACCAGTTACATCTTCTGTTATCATAATCAAATAAAGAAATAAAGGGTGGTAGAAAAAAAGAAAAAGTTAAAAGGCACACATATCCTACTTCTGTAAGAGTTACCAGTGGTAAGTACCTGGAAATTCGAATCAGCATCTTGAAAGCAGTGACACAATACATGTTTTCACAAACTTGTGATTGTTTTTGAAACATTGGAGTTCTGTTGTTAATGATCTTTAACAGGTTGGGTATCTTGAAAAGAAAGGTAATTTATACCAAAAAAAAGCAATCAGGTTCATTAGAAAAAGCTCATTATTGACATTTAAAACCATGTGATTATAACATGAATATTCAGCCATTAAATAGTCCTGTTACCCACCCCACCCTGGGTTTTCACAATGTCCAGAAGGGATATTGCTTCTGAATCTCTTTTAGGTCACTCAGTAACTGATGCTCTCCTTTATAGTGCCATCTTTGCTTTTGGACCCCATTATGCATTAGTTATTGAGGTGGTGCTTTCAGATTTTTCATCCATCTGTACTTGTTTACTCCTGCACTTCACTTACCCACCAGAGAAATTTCATATCCCACTTATTTTGTCAATATTACTTGCAGTTTGCAATATTCTGCCACCAAAAATTTGCTGTTATTTTGCAGCATGTATGAAAAGTGTAACAAAAATTGGAGGAACATTGAACATGCTTTGCACATAAAAATTTGTGTGTCTTACAGAAAAAAGATGAAGATCTACAAGGATATTTTCATCTCAGATTCAGTTGAGAAATGTGGTAAGTTGGCAAACATTCTTTTTGATTTTTTTTATACACCTGATATGAGGTGGTATGTATCATGTTTTGATGTTTGTCCATATGTCTTTGTTTTCTGTTTCCTTTCTGCAGAATAATTAAAGTTCTCCATCATGTAGTGTTACCAAATTATGTAGCTTGTATCTGGGGCAAGGAAGGAACCAGTTGATTTTGGGTTCAAAAGGTCACAGAAACTGAAAGAACGAAAATTCACTTCCATGCAGTGACTTGACTTGTGTCACAGATGCTGCGACCAAACTTTGTAAATAACCTGCATTTGTAATAAGAAAGACACCTACTGATTTTGAAGTCAAAAGATCAAAGGTCATTTTCAAGTACTTCAGGAAGAAAAACAATTTCTACCAGATAAGTAAAGTCCTATGATACAAATCATTACCAAAATTTTTGCATAGATTGTATTTGAGACAAGAAAGGCACATGATAAGTTTGGGGTCAGTAATTCAAAGGTCAATGTCACCAAGACTGAAAGAAGAAAAATGGTTTCTGCAGAATAACTTGTAGCCAGTGTTCTTTACATTGACCAACTTTCGAGGATGGTTTGCATTTGAGACAAGAATGACACCTATTGATTTCTAATTCAAAGGTTAATGGTTATGGTCACATTTATTCAAAGAAAAGTCACTACTGTTCCATATATCCAATCCAACATCATTATTAGTTGCATGTTTGGCAGCCTTTTTGGCTGGTTTGCTCTTGAGACAAGAATTGAGACAAGAAAGAATAGTTTAATTGTTTTGTTTGTGAAGTATGAACTGGAAAAATGTTATACAGACTGGAGTATGATCTGCTCTTCGTCATGAATTATACAAAGGTTCACACAGAATTTTTTAGGGTTCATACTTCACTGAACTTCAGAAAATAAACTGGTTAAAGTTTACACCTATAAATGACATAATAACTGGAATTGTCTCAAATGATCCATTAAATATATTCATTCTAACCACCTTTTTATCAGTTTTTTTTTTGGGCACAATTTAATGGAAAAGAAAAAAAAATGTGATTTGTCTAAATATGAGGTGAAGTCACCTGTTTATTACTACTTCAATAATAAGTTTATCTTGACCTTGCCAGATCTTTTTTTAAAATGCTAAAATATAGTTCTGTTTGTTAATATGTTACTATTAGGGACTAATGTGGAATGTCATGTCTCCTGCCCACCTTGTCTCCCTTATTCTTTTTGTTTCTTTGTATATTATTTGGAAAGGTTGATGTTTTGAAGTTTTTATGTTGAATTAAGTGTTGTCATTCACATCAATTTTTGTTTACACTCTTCATGGGAACAGCAATGTACTGGATTTATTGCTGATATAAACAAACATTAGATTGCAATTTATTTTGTCCTTGATTCTTTGTCTTTGCCTTAAATAGTATAACCAGTGGGCAGGGCCAAATGAAATAAAAAATTTCAGTTCATACAGGTGTGAAACAAAAGAAAGTCTAAAGGACCTGATCAATCAGATTACTTGAAATTATAAAGAGAAAACTTTAATTACTCAAAATGAAACCTGACTAAGAGGCAAATTTTGACATCACAATTACAGATGTCATGTATGTATCAGTAACAAGGACCCACATCATAAAGAAGAAATTTGCTTCACTGGCCAGTTCAGAAATCAAATGATATTTGTTCAGAAAAAATTTAAATAAGGGGAAAAAAAATTTCGTTGCTCAAAAATCCCTGCACAGCTGCCCTCCACAGCAAAATGGTAAAATGGTTGGCGCTTAACATAAATCAGGATTAATGGAAATGGACTTGTGGGAGTTAATGGATGGATGGACAGATATATGTGTGAACTAGCAGAGTTATAGTTTCACCTGCCCCATAACATGGTAAATGCATTAAGGATATGTTTTTTGTTTCAGAATATGGTCTTCTGAAGATCTTATCCATGTACAGCAATCTTCATTATCTTGTATACAGCCTGCTAACAGGAAGACCAGTGGTTGTAATTGGAACCAAAAAATCAGAAAAACAGATCAAAGACATTACAGATGCTTTGAGAGTCTTTGTACCTTATAGGTCAGGGTATGTAAACTTTTGACATGCCTTTTCCCCATCTTTCATTGTTTTGTTACACCTCTAATTAACTAAAATTTTTAATATGACCATTGATAGATAAAGGAATTTGTCACTCTTAAGAGAAATACACCACTCCCTTGATAACTCGCGCCCTGATAACTCACGAACCCGCTTATAATGCAGGGTCAGGCGTAGATCCCAATTTTTAAGCCAGAAAATACCCAAAAATTGATCCCTACTGGATGAACTTGAAGAAAACCACGATCGAAATTGGTAACGGAAACTTGATATATCGCTCGTTTTATCATCGAAAACGGTAGATAGGACCCGGAAATTTTTAATCAACATTATGAAATAACGACTTTTAATAAGAAGTGATATAATTTGTCACATTTTCTTTTGAAACGACATTCTTAGTAAGCAATTAACAATATTCAAGGACATTTTGATCAATGAAAATGTCACTTATGCCAAGTGGAGGCAGTACTTTAATAAATAAATACCAATTTAAAAAAAAAAGTTATCAATTGAAATTTGTGTTCTATTTCTATCTTTCAGTTCCTTTTAAGTGTAATCATCATAAATGCAATGTGTCCTCTTGTAACTAAACGTAAAATGTGTCAATCTACTGTAACAGCTATGTCCGTGAGCGTTTCGCTGAGAACCTAATTAAGTGCCCACCGTGTTTTGATATAGGACTAGCGGAAGCATCTGTTGCATTGTTACACTAAATAAAAAGAGGGCCTCCTTTTCTATTATCACGGTAATTACATCTTCTGAATCAAATAAAACAGGTGGAATTAAAAAAAAAGTCAAAAGGCATACAAATCCTACAAGCTTAAGAACCAGCGGCACCGGTCGTATGTCGGGTAACTCATTTCATTTGATAAGTCGAACACTGTGATACATTTTATTGTGTACATATCTAATTAAATTACCTTAAAAATTACCTACTCAATCATAAATGTGATTAAAGATAGCAAGGCAACCAAGCAAAATGAGTACTTCGTAAAATAATGAGCTTTGTTTCACAGATATGGACTGGTGTGGGAAAAACGAGTTTCAGAGATTTCTTGAATTCACACGTAGAGATATCCTCAAGCATAATAAGAAGTTTCACTATTACTTTTGCAATGAAATCATGGTATGAATATTTTACTAACTGAAAAATACAAAAATTGAGTTTCGATGTAGACGATTGTCTGACGAAATAAATGTTACGTGTTTTTAAAAAAAAGGAATCTTGTTTGGTAGTGTATCAACAGTTAGTCTGGTTCCCTGCTTCACAGACTCCTAGTTTCGTGAAATACTATTATACAAGATTCCGGGAACCAAAATAATCAACAAAACAAAAAGCCAGGACGTAATACATGAATGTTTTCACATACCGTGTTTGGTTCTTGAAACCAGTTGTAATCATGTAATCAATCTTTCAGATGTTGGACATTTTGAAAATAAATGTGATATATAGATAATAACGAACAACTTTATCAGAAAAAGCGTTTTATTGACGATTTTTCTCAACTCGATTATAAAACAAGGATTCAGCCATTAAACAGCCCAGTTTCCCCCCCCCCAACCCCGCGTTTTTTTGGGAGGTCCCTCGGTAACTCGCACCCTCGCTTATAGTGCGGTCTGTGTTTTTGGACCCCGATGTGCGCGAGTTAATATATATATATGTAAAGAATACAAATCATATGGCAAATAACAGCCCTTTCAAACGCACTGGATCCAGCAAGGGATCACGTGTGTCAGGGATTGATTGAGATAAATGCAATAAACTGACGACATTTATTAAATTATATCCTGGATTATTCTTTGCATCCGACACATTTTCTTTTCAAAACTTTTCTAAATTTTCTTAGTCGCCTTCAATTACTACTATAAGAATGAAATATACGGGATATAATTTGCGCTTACATAAATGTACACAAAGTAATAGATGTGACTCATCGATTTCTAGGTTAATACAGATATTTTCCAGTATCCGCAACAAGTTGATATAGGCTGGTTGAGACATAATACATTTAAAGGTTTAATTCATGTAGAAACAGCCATGTAGAGTTTTGCAAACACAATGGTTTTTGTGTTTTATTTGTTTGTTTTGTCTATGTTTTGTATATCCCTTTGAAAAAGACTCATTAAGAGTCGAAAGCGCTCAGGCTAGTTAGATACTAGTTTTGCACTGTTCGTCGTCAGTTTATTGCATTTATCTATATATATATATATATATGCTTACCTCATTGTCAGTTACCGCATTTTTTTTTTTTACCTTATCAAGTTTAAATATGTGTATATATTTCTGTTTTAGTATAATAAATACTTTTATGAGAAACATTTTAATGAAATATTCAGTTTTCAGTTTAATTATTATATGATTCTGGGTCAGATATTAAAATGAGACTTTTAATGTTTTTTTTGTATTGTGTATCTTGAACTCAGCTCAATGGAGTTAGTCATGTGTGCATTGCAAACCCTTTCTGACATGTGACAGTAATCTGACAGGATTGCAGTCCTTAGTCTTGTTTAATGGTAGCTATCTAGGGTTGCTTATCTGTATTTTTATATAATAAGGAGTTTCAGCAGTATGATATATATGTAGATGACAACTTTAAGCTTAAGAACTGTAAGATGCCAGTTTCATGAGTGTTTCATACAGCACATATCCTTGTCCTCCTCCAATTTGTCCCACCCACCTCCAGAATTTTTTCCTAGGATATAGTCCTAGGAAGTAAGAATAGACAGAGGATCCAACTGTAGTTATATATCTGAATTTGTCTTTTCCTGGTCAGTAAGTATATTCCCCATACAAAATTTTCCAGACAGATTTCAGGCAGGTTTTTTAAGTGCTTCTGCCTAAACCATAACTGCTCATATTAAGGGAGCTTAGTCAAATTTCAAGTGGAATTCAGGTGGATTCAGAGCGGAATTTTAGGTGAAATATGCAAATTAGTTGTCCTAATATTCTGCTTAAATAAAAAGAATCCATCCTTGATTTCCACCTGAAATAAAAATCTGCCTGAAATCCTGTACAAAATTTTCCAGGCGGATTTCAGACGGGTTTCTTAAGCGTTTTCTACCTAACCATATACTTAAAGAAGCTTATGCGAATTTCAAACGGACTTTATGTGGATTTCTGGCGGAATTTTAGGCGAAATATGCAGATTAGCTGTCCTAAGATTCCACTTAAATAAAAAAATCTAAGATTTCCGCCTGAAAAAATTTCTACCTGAAAAAAATCTCACCTGAAATTTTCACCTGAAATAAAAATCCATCTGAGGTTTCCATCTAAAAAAATGCTGCCTAAAATGTCTACATAAAAATCATCCAGTAAAAAATCTGCTTCAGATTTCTGTTAAACTGCCTAATGATGCTTAGACATTCATTTTTATCATAATCAAGCTGAAAGTAATTTGTAGCAAGAATTTGCCTTATTGATTATATTACCAGCTTGGGTATTGCAAGAACAAATATGGAAGTGTCACTGGTATGCACAATGAAACTCCTGATTGGATGTTTTAAATATTTAAGCTTTTTGTTTGTAACAAGATCTTTTATGTTACCTTTTCCTAGCAATGGGTGCAAATTTCTGTTTTCATGAATTACAAGTATATGTCTCACTCAGGAATTGGAGTTAAATTTTAGTTGTCACCTTGAGTAGAATGAAAACTGAAATGTGATTCAAATGTACATTTTCATAATCATTATTCCCACTCTGACTGTAATTACCAATTTTGAACATTAGATTTTGTGTTGTATCTGTCAGTCTGTCCATCCATCCATCCAGCTGTCCGTAACTCTGTCTTTTAAACCACTGTAAACATTAACCAAACTTATTATATTAATTGTTCATATGCTTACCTTGTGGAAGAGAGGTATAATTTTTCACTAACTCACCTGGAGTTTCAAGGAAGTTTAAAAGTCAAATTTACAAAAATGTCATTTTCTAATCTTTTGTATTATTATTTTGTCTTTATATTATGCAGTCATAGCAGTAATACATATATGTTAACCCCCAAAATTTTAATATTATACCAGTTACTCTTAGGGGCCCCGAGTGGCCGAGTGGTCCAAAGCGCTCTCCGTTACGGATCACTGCCATCTCACCTCTGTCTGCGTGGGTTCAAGTCTAAGATTCGGCGAATGTGGATATGTGAGAAAGCTTGCCAGTAGCTTCTCATGGGTCTGTGGTTCTTTCTGCGGATTTCCTGGTTTCTTCCTCCACCATTAATACTGGCCGCCATGTATAGCCTATCATGTGCTGAAAAATGGCGTTAAGCCCCACAACAACAACAACAACCAGTTAATCTTGGAATATAGTGCAAGAGTAGCAAGTCTTATTTTCTGGCTGAATTTATTTCTGACTTTTCAGTTGTGACCAAGTGACCCTGTTCTGCCAGATAAAGCAATTCAAGCTATGTGATGTTTCGAGATTTTCCTTGGTGGGAGTTATCAGGGGTGAGAAGAAGTCACTAGATTACATTGTTCCACAGTTCATCAGGGTAAATATACCAAAATTCTAGTAACAACAGTCATGCCAACCCATTCCACATTTCATCAAGTTGGTGTGGGGGCAGTATCTTTGGAACATTTGTGATAAATTCTATTACACTCCATCTGGGCAATTTCACCTATATCCTATAAGGCCGTTATATCTGACTGTCACATAAGGATAAACTGATGTTTTTCCCATCGACAGTCACACAAAACTGTGCTATTCCTAATTAAGGTAACTTTAACATTGTCTTACAACAGTCACACAAACCTGCATTCCTAGCAGAAATTACACTGAACTGTATCACACTTACAAAGGGATTATCACACTACTAGATGAGCAAAGCTTTAACTAAATTGTATCACAAATTGTCTGTGTAACCATACTAGTATCCTAACAAATTATACTAAATTGAATGTGTAATCATTCTAGTATCCTAAAAAAATATACTAAATTGTCTGTGTAACCACACTTGTATCCAAACGAATTATACTAAATTAACTGAGTAACTTTACTAGTATCCAAACCAATTATACTAAATTGTCTGGGTAACCATACTGTTATCCAAACAAATTAAACTAAATTGTCTAGGTAACCATACTAGTATCATAAAAAAATATACTAAATTGTCTGGGTAACCATACTAGTATCCAAACCAGTTATGCTAAATTGTCATGGTAACCATACTAATATCCAGACAAATTAAACTGGATTGTTTGGGTAACCATACTAATATCCAAGCAAGTTATACTAAATTGTCATGGTAACCATACTAGTATCCTAACAAAATTATACTAAATTGCATGATACTTAATAGGCTGCAGCAGCAGATGTACTACAGACCCTAAAATGGGTAATTTTACCAATTTTGCATTTCATCTAGCTTATCATCGTTTTTCATTCAGTCTCAAAAATGCATTCTGATTTTGCTTTCACTTTTTTTTCACTGGGATTGCATCTTCAAGTCAAGATATTTCATCTTTGATAAATGGAAGGAACTACTGTATTAAAACTCTGCTTTTAATAAAACAGAAAATAAACAAAATTTTAAAGACAACTCTTGCAAACCTACAATTAAAATTTTGACCAATTTCTTGTCAAGGAAAATTTTTTGTACTAGTGCAAGCTGCATAATGTTCATGGGAGTGGGAACCTGCAAAGGAAGACCTGAGCCAAGTAGTCATTTGCCACATTGTACTTTGAGATGCTTCTTCTTGCAATTAAGGCAAATATGCTTGCAAGTGCATTTTTCATGTTTGCATCCAGTTTCTCAATTAATATTGCTGCATATTTGCCTTGCCTTGATGAAAAAGTCATGGACATCCATATTTGTCAGAATTTCTGTCCCGAGGGAACTTATGTGTTTCCAGATTCTTTTTACACATGTTAGATGGGCATTGTGGGGTGAAGTGGTCCAATAGATGGGCATTGTGTGGTGAAGTGGTCCAATAGATGGGCATTGTGGGGTGAAGTGGTCCAAACTGTTAAAGTAATTGCATGAAATAATATTTCTCCCAGCTGTCACATTTGAGAAAATGACTAGTTTCAACATTTGGAAGAAGGTATGATGCTAGATTCACATCCTTACCAGTCAGAATTTGCTGCCTAATATTGTCTGTTACAGTCTCGACATATGATAATGACTGCAAAGAAACACTTTCCATTGAAAAATACACTACAAAAAAAAACTAAGAAGCAAGACTTGTATCGCTGATGGGTGTGTTAAATGAATTCTCTTAAGCACATTTTAATAACTGATCCTGTTTTAACATAGATATAGGTATATTTCTGCACTACTACTACCAGTAGCATGTTCATGCTGTATACAGCAGGAGGCTGTGTAGTGTGTATATGTTATGTACAGCAGAGACTGTTTGTGTTATGTGTTTATGCTATATACAGCAGGGGGCTGTGTGTGTGTAGTATATTTATGCTGTATACATCATATAGCTGTTTGTGTAGTGTATTTATACTGTATAAAACAGAAGGCTGTTTGTACAGTGTGTTTATGCTGTATATAGCAGGAGGCTGTGTAATACATTTATGCTATGTACAGCAGTGGGTCTGTGTGTAGTGTATTTATGCTGTATACAGCAGAAGGCTACTAGTTTGTACAGTGTGTTTATGCTGTATGCAGCAGGAGGCTATTAGCTCTACAAGCCATGTGTATCATAAAGAGTTCCCAGCATGAGCTTGTTACATTTTGCATGTTATATGTATCACATATTCCTGAATTTTCATCCTCAACATTTTTGTGTTCCTAAATTTATGTATATCTTTATATTACAATTTTGAACCAGTTCAACATCTCAATTAAAACAGAGCCTATAATTTCCTCATTGGTTTAAAATGGCTAGCTTAAGGAGTGAAAGTCTGTGGACAACTGTAAACATTGTCATCTCAAACAAGTGGATCTTAAATGAAGGGCTGTTGTTTGCTAAAAGTATGTTATGGAATTGATGTTCTTTCAGCTCTTCTGTTTTTTCAACCTGGAAAGTTGACATTTTTTCAGTGTGTACGTTCCCACCATAGGCATAAATCCCTCAAACAGGCTTTGAGCCTGGTTAGGTTTAATGTTTCTTTGGGGTTTTTATGAAAATTTGCCCTTTTTCCAGGATATTTGGACTTTCAAGCTTATCATATAATGTGGCAAATAACAAGTGAAGTCATCTTTGGGCTTAGTGAACTTGAATGAGATAGATGCTTCCAAGCCAGACTGACTGCAGTATTGCCTTTGATCTTATAGTTACCGTAAGACAAGAACTTAGACCTGACACTTTGTGTTTAATCCAATTTGAAAGCAAGCAATTCAGGTTCGAAGAACAACTAAAATTACCATTTTATCTAGCAAGGCATATGGAAAATGACAGATAGTGTTTAGAAAGATGCTATTTCTGCAGTTCAAGAAGGCAGAGGGGTATACTGAAGGGGCAGATGAACACACATCAAAGGCAGAGAGTTGAGCATCTTGAGGGGTGTCAGGGGTCACCCATCTATTTCCTTCTAGCACTAACAAGGTGTATATACTCAACATGAAGATTAAAGCATAATTAAGATATTACTCTAATGAGTTTTCTTTTCTTTTTTTGCAGAGATACATCACCTTATTTGATGTAGACAGATTGCTGATAGAATCACTTCCATACCAGGTTTGGCTTTTTGATCCTGACAGAATTTGGGATGGAAAATTTCAAATGTAGTTTTTCCGAAAAGGTTTTTTTAGAACTAGGGTATTTATTTTTATGCATAATGCTGAATTTAAAAAAAAAACCAAACATTTGTGTAGTTTACTAGTGATCTGTGATATATAAATAAAAACAAGGAAACAGTAATCATTATATTCCAGACCTTAGATTCACAGAATTTATCAAAATTTAAGCTCAAATTGAGATTTTACAATATCTTTATTGGTATATACTTCTGGCAGTATGGAGATTTTACTTTATCTTTATTGGTGTATACTTCTGACAGTATTGGAATTTTCTTAAGAGCAGAAGGGATTGAAGAAGAAGAAAATTACAGTTGTACAACCAGGGTCCCTTTATTCTTGAAAAAATGACAAAATAAATTCTGTAGATGGGAGAAAACCCTGTTATTTTCCTGGAGATGCAGGAAGGGTAATTACTTATTTTAATCATTAATGTCTGCCATTTTATTCTGTGAAAATGCTTAGTTCTAAACCAAGCAATAGAAAAGATATTAAAATTTTCCATTTGAGAAAGAATGTATGGGATGTTTTGTGAAACTTGGACTTGTTCTATCACATTTGAAATGATTATGCCCTTGTGGTAAGTTCTCACACATGCTTGCATTATTGGCATCTTTTATGCTCAGTGACAAAAATCACCAATTTGTAAATAAACCGTTTACTATTGAAATTAAACTGTGTGCTGTTGCAAGATGTAAAACGAGGGAAGTTGTGGAGTTTTTCTAATAACTTGAGTTATACAAGGAAAATATTTTCATCCAATGTGGCTTAAAAAATAGGTTGGTAGATCGTTATGTACTATATAAATTTTTTTATATAATTATGTACATCTATGCACAATGTTTTATTGCAGTATGGACCAAAGGCCTCGAATACTTAGTCAAATAAATCAGTTATTAATTCACTCATTCAGTTATTCTTGCCAACAAATACAGTATGACAATCTTGGATCCAAGTGCTTGAGCTGTGATCTGTCAGCTATCACCAATCACCTATCTGTCCTTTCTATCCATTTATACATCTGTCCATCTGTAATTGATGGTCAACAGCTATGTTTGGCAGCAAGTTCATACATTATTTTCTTGCAAATATTTAATTTTAAAATTGGAGAATTTCTTATGTATGCATCTCTGTAAATTATCCTTACAAAATTTCAATTTAATTTTTTTTATACTTCTGCAGTGCCATGTGCCATAAATTCTTGTACAACAGTTTTGGCTTCTGTATTATATTCCTGTACCATTGCAATTTGTTAAGCTTTTAGCATGCTAAGCATGTTTCAACAGTATACCAATGCCAAATATATTTCATATGAAGCCTTGTATTTCCTTTTTTACCAGGGAGATTTTCTTAGTGTCCTCCCTGCCATATTCAGCAAGAAAAGTTCTTTCAAATCAGAGGAAGCTGTTTTGACATTCATTCAAATGTAAGTTCATTGTACAGTCAACTGCCATTAAAAAATTCACCTTTTCAGGCAATCACCTGTCGTGAGTGGCCAGATTTGTTACTCCCAAATCAAAGACAAAACTTCTATTAAGAAGACACCAGTGTTAAGAGGTCACATTTTCCACATCCTAGCGATGGTTGCTTAATACAGATAATTCTGTACTTGCCTTTCTTGGCTTCTTTGCAAGAATAGTGTAGCACATAGCTCTGCTGACTTTATTACTTGGAGAGCAGTTCAAGTTTGTTTCTGATAATGTTTATTTAAGTAGCACTAATGTATTATTGGTATTAAAATGTAATTTGTGGGGTTAAAACTCATTTTAATTCTATAATACATGCCTACTATTATTACTAACTTCCCTTTTCCCTCCATGCAGTGATGTTCTCTAGTCCTGGTCAGAGTAGGATAATGACGATATTCAGAATGGCAGAAGCATTGGAATAGGACTGTTTATTTTTCTTCTAGACTAATTAATAATTGGAGGAGGGAATTTTTGTATTTGATTGGGGACTAGGACCAGAGAAAGATGTAATGACATAATAATAGCAGATAAGTATTATAGCTAAAATTACCAGTTGCCCCCCTCTTTATTAGAGTACCTCTTCTGCAGCAGGAAAGTGGTATTGTAAATGTGGTGACTTTTTATGAGAAGGATAACACAGATGTGAGTAATAATTACATATAGTATGAAGTAATAAAGGTATAACTATCATGAAATATTCACGTCTTATTTAAAATATTGTACCTGTTGTGTAATTGATGTAGTCAAATCTTCCATTAATGACATCAAAAATAATTACAGTCATTCATCAGTATTTTCTTAAAGCTGTTTTAATGATATTTTAGTTCACATTGTCAGTCACTGGTGGGAAATTTGAACTCAGCAGTCTTTAAGAATCCTTAAGCATGAAATTTATCCAATTTTGCCTTTTTTCACAAAAAGTTTCACAAAACATCCCATACATTCTTTTCCACAGCTTTTTTTATTTCTTTTGTCCTTCTTGAGATTGTCTTGAGCTTTGGTGATTATATCATCAAGCTCGTTGTTTGTATAAATGTTATAATCCATTAATTCGGTGAATTGTGACCATACAGTTTGCAGTGTGGTGCATTGTGTTCATCATAACAAGGTGATTCAGTATCACACATAATCCTATGTGACCATAAAGTTTGCAATGCAATGCACAATTTGACTGGTTGTTCATCATTACAAACTCTGTCACTGTCACTGTCACAATCCTATGTGACCATATAGTTTGTACATTAATGGTTTGGCTGCTTCTTCATATCACAAGTGGTGTCACTGCCAGTGTCAGAATCCTATGTGACCAGACAGTTTGTAATGCTTTGGCTGCTCATTTATATCACAAGATGTCACTTTCCTAATGCAAGTTCACCTCTCCCTTGATAACTTGCACACAATGAGGTCCAAAAACAGAGACTGCACTATAAGCGAGGGCGCAAGTTTTTGAGGGACATTCATAACAATATGAAATGATACCATCCTCGCTGGACATCGAGAAAACTGCAGCAGGGGTGGGTGGTGAGTGAACTGGTCTATTTAATGGCCATATACTTGTTTTAAAATCACTTGGGAATAATTGTCAATAAAGGGCTTTTTCTAACGAAGTTATTTGTTTTTATATAAAAATGACCTTTATTTTCAAGATGTCCAGCTGCTGAGAGATCATTAACATTATTCTGTCTGGTTTCAACAACCTTCACGTGTACGCAAAAACAATGTGTATTACATCACTGCTTCATGTTGTTGTTGAGTAGTCTGGTTCCTTGATCCTTATGCTCCCTGCTTTGCTCTCTACTCTTGTGGAATGCAACTCAAGGAGCATACTGAGCAGGGAACCAGACTAGTTACTGATTCAAATTCACAATCAAACAAGATTCCTTTTATTTAAAAAAAAACAACGGGACATTTATTTCATGAACAGCTGTTATCATTGAAAGTCATTTTTTTTATTATTCTATAATATTGATGCATTGATTTCATTGAAAGTAATAGTGAAACTTCTCATCCATGAGGAAATCTCCGAGTGCCAATTCAGGAATTACAAATTAACTACAAACTCTGAAACTAGCTTTTCATTAATAAGATGTATCAGTGAAACAGAATTTTATGTCATCAAGTATTCATTTTGCTTTGTTGTCTTGCTGTCATTGATCACATTTGTGAATGAGTATACTAAGGGCTGTTCCATTTAAACATACATGGTACCCAGGGAAGGCAGTTTTTAAAAAATATGTCGGGCTACTTTGATTGTACAGAGTTCATATAAAAATAAAAAGAAAATTCTAAATTGCATCTATGGGTGAGTACCACAAATTAAACGTGCCTTCCCTGGGTCCCATGTATGTTTTACTAGAACAGCCCTAATTTAAGGTAGTTTAATTATATTACGTTCTCCCCAAAATATGTAATAATGTTTGATTGATTGCTTGAAATGAGCTGACCTGCCACTAGACCGGGGCTGCTAGCTCTTATGCAGGTTAGATTTACATGCCTTTTAATTTTTCATTTAGTCCAACCACTTTATTTGATACAAAAGATGTTATTAACGTGGTAATACAAGAAGTCAGCTTTTAATTCAGTGCAACAATGCAACAAATACTTACGCAAATTAGGTATCAAAACACCGTCGGCACTTAGTGAGAGCTCATGGAGATAGCTGTTATGGTAGATTGACATATTTCATGCTTGAATACAACAGGGCACATTGTATTTATGATCATTACACTTATTCTGAACTCAAAGATATAACTAAATCACACATTTCACCTGATAAAAAGAATGTATCTAATTGGTATTTATTTATTAAAATGCTACCTCAAGTAGGCATTAGTGACAGTTTCATTTATGAAATTTCATTGCATACTGTTATTTATGGTGTACCAAGAATGTTGTTTGGAAATGTTTTATCAAAATACATGATTTCTTATTTAAAGTTGATAATTTTGTAATGTTGATTAAAATTTCCAGGTCATATCAACAGTTTTCAACAATAAAACTAACGATATACCAAGGTTTCAGTTACTAATGTTGATCACTAATTTCTTCGTTCAACAAATAAGGGCCAAATTTTTGCTACTTTCTAGTTAAAAATAAAATGGGTTCCATGACTGACCTCGTGTTGTAAGTGGGTTTGCGAGTTATCAGGGTCCAAGTTATCAAGGGAATGGTGTATGTTTCTTTGGAATTCCTCACACACTGTAACAATTTTCCAATTTTTCAATCACCAATGGATTTAAGTTTCTTGCCTGCAGAACTTGTGAAGGACAAAACTGTAAGTCTCTCATTTGCTTGTTTTCCATCTTTATACACTTGGTAACATTCTGAAAACAACCCAGTCACAGCACAAGTATAGAGATCATGACTGTCATATCCCCCAGCATATATCATTCAGTTCTCTGCAACTTCATTACTGACTCTCCACTTAGGAAGGAACAATTCATATTGTCTGACTTAAGCAGATGTTCTGCTAAGGATAGCATATTTGTTATTTTTTCAGACTTGAAATCTCTGTAACCACTCATTACTTTTGGTTAAGTCATAATATCCCATGTAACCACCCCTTATTTGCAGTAAAGTCTTCATACCCCATGTAACCACTCATTACTTGTGGTAAAGTCAGCATATCCCATGTAACCACACCTTATTTGCAGTAAAGTCTTCATACCCCATGTAACCACTCATTACTTGTGGTAAAGTCAGCATATCCCATGTAACCACCCCTTATTTGCAGTAAAGTCATCATACCCCATGTAACCACTCATTACTTATGGTAAAGTCAGCATATCCCCTGTAACCACCCCTTATTTGCAGTAAAGTCACCATACCCCATGTAACCACCTGTTGTTTGCACTTAAGATATCATATCCCATTTCAATTCAGAAAGTGTTACTTTTTTCTCCAATCATTCAACAAGTAATTGGAATGTTCACATCATGCATGGTGAAATCCATTCAGAAACCTTGTCATTCAAATCAGGGTACAAACATCAGGTTGTAACTATCTTTCTTGTTTCATCCATTCCACTGCTGCAGAAAATGTTTGATATTAATCTTTAACAATGATGTTTTAGTATATTCAACATCAAATTTTTTTGGCAAGTTGTCATTTTATCGGTGAATTGAAAGGTCAGCAAAATATGACCTTGTATCAATGTCCATCAGATCTGTGCTATGTAAGATTTTAATCAGATTTAAAAAGTTGACATAATTTCACAGAATGCCTCCAATCATAAGGCCTTTCAGGTTTGCACAAAATGATGCTGATCTCCCATCCAGTAATGCCACATTTAGTAAAAAAAAATCTTAAAATAATAAATTTCAATAACCATCTTACTAAACCAAGATTTCATGCCCATCTGCCATTGCATTTGGCTTTTGGTACATGTCAGACAGGTGAACAAGTGCAAGCATATTTGGACATCATTTAACATCCTTTGTACCTCTGATTTCACTACATGTAATCAAAATTTGTTTTGATGTCACACTGATAAAACTTTTTTATGTTCAAGCACCTTAATAAGTAGTACTTTGCAGAAGTATTCTTGATTCCACTTAATGGTTCATTTGTTAGCTTAAACCCACAACTAGTGCATACAATATATACTCACTTAATAGATGACTTGACTATAAGTCAAACCCTGAAAACTGTAAAAAGCCAATTTCTCTTTGACCTTCCCATAAGTCAGACTGCATTTTACAAGTCAAATCTATCTGTAAGGGGTGAATTGTCATCAGTGAGTCAGAGTTGCCCATTGAAAAAATAAACAAATCAAACTCACGGGATAGGTAGATACAAAAAATAAAGACAAAACCAGTGTAAAATAAATACAATTATAGTATTGAGTGGAATATGTCACAAATAAATTGACATTTTATATTTTGGCCATTTTTACATAATCCATAGAAATCCATATTGCTTGACATTTTAAGTCCATTTCTATCATAAATCCTTGAATTCTGTTGTTGGGAACATACCAGTATTAAAATAGCCCAGAATGATCCAGTTCATAGTCTCCTATAATCCTGTAATGTTAATTCTGTACATCTTACAAATAAACAACAAAATTTAACTCCACACTTTTGTGATTCACTGTATCTTGTAAATGTCACTGTCTAATGTCATCATGCACAAAGCCCAGAAATTCATCATTATCATCTGAGTCCCCAAATAAACTTCTTAAATCCTCTTATCATTGGAAACATCATCCAGTTTTAATTCCTCATCTGTAGTGTCATCTGTGGGAGCTATGTAGAGACTGAGCTCAGGCTCAGACACTTTGAGTGTAAAGTCTGTGATATCTATTAAAGGATATGCCACAAATGAACAGGTGTTAGTTGTGTGGAATTATCACAGGGAGTTCAACCAAGCATCCTCTGTTAATGTAATATAGGACTGTACTTGGCATTGAGCTGGTATTAGATTCATGTCTTAGAAATTAGATCTGACTTATGATAAATGTAAATAAAATCAAAACTTTAATTGCATGAAACACAAAACACAAATGTAGTATAAATATAGGTTGTTCAGACTTATATAATAATGGAAGTAATAAACTTATGGTATTAGTAAACACTCAAGATAAACAACATTGATGGACACTTCACTTTGCACTGAGTAATGTATATGGATAGGAGTAGTGCATGACATTTAAAAATATTTAAATTGACAGTACTTTGTACGTACTGCAAACACAAGAGTTTCTAACATTATGCCTAGATTTATCATGCTTATAAGATGTCCCTATTATGTGTGAATCAAATTTTAAATATAAAACAAACTTACAAGCTAATATATATGGTTAGTGGTTCAGATTTTGTCCTGACCAGCTGAAGTTGACTCACGTATCATATATCTTTGCAAGTTACTTAACACTCATTTCCACAACATGATTTCTTCATATCAGTCCATGTATTGTCATGTACTTTATATGTGCTTATTTTGTTAAGGAGATTCATGGTTATGAATAAACACCACTGTAACTTCTGTCAAAACTGTTGTATTAATTTTGAGATTCAGCATCGTGTATTTGACATATGGATCTTTCAGGTTTTTACATATGCTGATTTCCCACTTGATACACCTGTTAGGACTAAAATTGACAAAAAAGAGACCACTTCTCCCTGATAAACATTAAATAATTTTTTTACTAAATTTCACAGGGAATATCCTGCAGTCAGGGCCATTTAAAGTTGTGGAATGATGCTGATCCAGAATCAGTTAAGCTGTTAAGGAAAAAAATCAGTTTAGAAAACAAAACTTCTTCAAATACCATTTCACCAATTTTGAGGTATTTTTACAATGCCAAAACCCTTTTGATGTTGGTCACCTGTCTGATATAGCTGCTATTACTGTATCTTCAGTACACCAATATTACATACCTGTATAACTTTTTTCTCCAGATTGATTTTGATAAAAGGTAGTACATGTTGTTACTAATTCAATTTTACTGTGTCTGTTTTGCAGGAAGCTGATTCACATATCTTCTAGAGCTTTCCAGTTCTTCCACTGTTTCTTTCACCAGGAACAAAAGCAATGGAGCAGGTAATTTGTTGACAGACATATGCATATTGTGCTTTTTATTTGTTGCACTTGATGTAAGATAAAACCCCCGTTCTTAATTTATATACTTTTAGACTGTACTAGGTACATACTATATTGTCATGTTTACTTCATGGCTTGAAAACTCCTTTCTCTGACAGCCAGGGACAAGTTGAAATGTGTATTTAACATTTAAATGTTGTATCAGTTTCCCAGATTTGTAAATACTCTGTGTGTGTGTGTAAGGGCATAAATCCATTTATGGAATTTTTTTCCAGCTGTGGCTCTTTTCAACTTCTCAATGTAACCAAGTGTGTCCACATTGCAGTTCTTCATGTAATCTTGCAATCCTCAATGTAATCAACAATGTCCAGTTTGCAGTTCTAATGCATCTTGTAATCCTCAGTGTAATCAAGCATGTCCACATTGCAGTTATGCAGTCTTGTAATCCTCAATGTAATCAAGCATATCCACATTGCAATTATACAGTCTTGTAATCCTCAGTGTAATCAAGCATGTCCACATTGCAGTTATGCAGTCTTGTAATCCTCAATGTAATCAAGCATATCCACATTGCAATTATACAGTCTTGTAATCCTCAATGTAATCAAATATGTCCACATTGCAATTATGCAGTCTTGTAATCCTCAATGTAATCAAGCATGTCCATATTGCAGTTTTGCAGTCTTGTAATCCTCAATGTAATCAAGCATGTCCACATTTCAATTCTTATGTAATCTTACAATCCTTTATGTAATCAAGCATGTCCACATTACAGTTCTTATGTACTCTTGTAGTCCTCAATGTAGTCAAGCATGTCCACATTGCAGTTCCTCATGTAATCTTGCAGTTCACAGTGTAATCAGTTGTGACCAGTTTGTTTCAAAATGCTGGCTTTAAAACAAATTACAGCAGACTTGTGCAAATTTTACATTACAGTGAAGTCCTCAATTGTTGAACTGCAGTAAAAGCATTACATATATTTATCCATTGAAATAGAAATCTCTCATCAAGTCATTCTTGATTCATACACAGGGTTGTTTATTAGTTTGCAATTTGCAGGCAAGACTGTGTTCCTCAGAGCACTTGTATGATTTACACAGTAAATATATATCCATTTCTACAATACTGACCATTATATTTATACATGTATAATATGCATGACAGTGTTAACTGTGTAGACCCTGCAATAGCATAATGCACTGGCAGGTCAGGGTCTTAACTGGAAACTTAAAATACACCGTAGCATAATGCACTTGCAGGTCAGGGTCTTAACTGGTAACTTGAAATCATTTACCATGGAATAATGCACTGGCAGGTCAGGGTCTTAACTGGTATCTTGAAATCATGTATATGGAATAGTGCACTGGCAGGTCAGGGTCTTAACTAGTATCTTGAAATCATGTATATGGAATAGTGCACTGGCAGGTCAGGGTCTTAACTAGTATCTTGAAATCATATACATGGAATAATGCACTGGGAGGTCATGGTCTTAAACTGTTAACTTGAAATTACATACAATAGCATAATGCACTAGCATTTCTTGAAATTACATACAATAGCATAATGCACTGGCAGGTCATGGTCTTAAACTGTTAACTTGAAATCACATACAATAGCATAATGCACTGGCAGGTCATGGTCTTAAACTGTTAACTTGAAATTACATACAATAGCATAATGCACTGGCAGGTCATGGTCTTAAACTGTTAACTTGAAATTGCATACAATAGCATAATGCACTGACAGGTCATGGTCTTAGCTGTTTACTTCAAGTCATATACCATTGAATAATGCACTAGCAGGTCATGTTAATTGTTTACTTGAAATCATGGATGGAATGATAACATTGAGTCTGATCTTCCTATATATAAGTCACTGGCAGGTAAGGATCTACGCAGTTTGAAGATGGTTGTGCAAGCCATTAAGTGATTAAAGAAGCATTGATAGTCTTGTCTTATTGTTTCAGTGGGAATTATCTGCGGAGAAGTGAGAAAGTCAGAGATGCCTGTACCGCTTACCTGAATAAGCAGAATGTTTTTCATTCTGATGTCCTGATAGTTAAGGTAAACAACAGCTTATCCTAAGAAGAAGGCCATCAGTATGATGTGACCAGATTAGAAAGCTTTTTTAAGTTAGAATGGTATAATACTTCTCATGAGGCATCCTGTATATCAGGTTACATCACTGTGGTGTCAGGGAAACTGAGATAAATGCAAAGGTTAATACAGATTACTATAGCATGAAATATAGTTCACAGTGACTTAATTCTGACTGATGGATGTAATATTCATCATGATGCATCTATATACCAAGCTACATGACTGTACAAGCAATACGTAAGTTAAAGTTGTGCTTGTTTTCACTGATATCTGTATTACTACCCATAAATTATTTACCTACTAAGTCATGTGACCCTACAGGAAGTGGAATCAGAAAATGACCTAAAAACAAAACATAAGCTAAGTGTTTGATGTCAGATGGTGAACAGATGTATAGATGGACAGATATAAATCTATAAATTGGAACTGCTTTGCTATCAAAATATGGCTTCAAATTACTGCCTGTCATTAAACTGCAGCTTGTCCTTTAGTGATAACCTTTTCCATCTGTCCATCTGCCTACCTGTTCACGCTTGGAACCACCACAACTCCACATCATGTACCGGTACACATTATTGGATGTCATTTGGTAGGAGCATTGCCGATTGCAGGTAGATTAGGTTTTAGTTAGGTCAAATTTTGATTAAATTATTGCCCATTTGATCAATTTTAAATCCTCATTACAGCAAATCCTTGTAACAAGCAGAGCCCAAGAATCATTAAACATATGCTGGTGCAATTTGGTCAGTGTATTGTCTTATAGTCCTAGATTTGAGGAGAACAGTGCTGTATTTGAGAATACTTTTTTCGCAGTCAGAAGTTGAATTTTGACAGCAATACATTAGAGGAGCCAGAAAAATGAATATTTGCATTTTTTTTCAAACACCATTAATATTCTCTAATCCTTAAAAACCAGACTGTTATCCTAATTCTAACACTATTTGGAAGATTTTCACCAAATTACCCAAAAAATGTAATTCTTGGAATAATGTCATGGTGAAAGTTACTACTTTACAAATTTTGATGTAGAACCATTAAGAAAGTACGTTACATTTGCAGGTTTGGTAGATTAGAGGTTTTATTATGGCACTATAAGATAACCTGACAACATTTTTTGATATCACACTAATTTTGGCTTCATCCACCCAGGCATTAGATAAGACAGGTGCGATTTTGTTGGTGTTGCATCATCACATGGTAATTATTCAACCTAGAAACAATACATTATTTAGTAACTTCAGTCAAACCCATAGGAAACATTTTTGAAAGATGTAGATACATTTTTAATAGAATCTGAAACAGCATTTTCAGCATAAGTGTAAAATATTTCATTATAAAGGAAGTAGCTTTATTTAAAAGTGTTATAATCTTATTTGCATTTATTTTAATATTCAACCCAACTTTTTCTGTTGTAACTAAGTTACTTGACTAGCCTAGTGGGTTTATTAGCAGGGAATTATTTACCAATCATACTCAGTTTTCAAAATTGCCTCCTGCCTGATGGTTCCAAATCCACAATTTTCAGTGCAGACCTCGTTTTCAGATGATTTAGCTTTTTGTTTGATTAGGTACTCATGGAAAGTCCTGCAGATTTTGAACATTATTTTCAAACACCGATTGTATATTCTTGAAAATGTTTGCTGTAAGATGTAAATTGTAGGTTTGAAACAGTTCTGGGATTCTTACATTCTGAAAGACATTATAAATATATTTTGTTTCAGAGCAACCACTGCTAGTATACTATTATATAATGTTACCACATCATGCTTATTCATTTACCACCAATGTCATCCAAACAAACTGCATCAAGAACACGTTTGATTTCATGCAATTATGAAATCTTCCATTGTTCAAGTGATATCCTGGATTATTCTGGTGGACTTCCTTTAGGGTATGTTTTCTAAGTAGTAAATCAGTATTAGGATGTCCCAGTCTGCTTGCTGATAATCAGCATTGCCATTTTATCAAAAGGGTGAATCAATTTTTCCTGCTTATTTCCAAAAGTTTGTTCCAGTTTAATAACATATTCCTGATTTTGTTGGTTTCAGTTCTTGTCACAAGTGATTCACATGCAGCTGTTAGAACAGGACCTTAGAAATGAAGAACATCAAGGTACAAAACTTAGGTGTATATATGGGAGGGGAAAAGTTTAGTCTGTGCTGGTTAAGGGTGAGTTTTAAGTGCACTGGCAGCTGGGGGTAGTCGTTTTAGTGCCACAGTTCTGTCTTAATTATGTGTAACAAGTCGGATACAGATGGGGTATCGTAACCTGGTTAATATGCAGGATATCACCTGCCACCAAGCTGTTGTATATTGCTTACTGATTTTAATTCATGGAGTAGCAACTTTTGTGGATTTTGTGCATGCTATAAACCAAGAATTTAAAAACTAAACAAACTTAATTCATCTTTAAAGACAATAGGGTCCATTTCCTTGTCCACAAATTTAAGTATTGACAAAAGTTTAACTTTTTGCAAAACCATAAATATTGATATCCACTAAAATTAATTTGCCCACATTATTCCTATAATTAGTAGATGTAGTATTATTTTGTATTAAGTAGCAGCTAATTTTTTACACTTGATAATCATTTTTATGTAGTAACTAATGTTTATCACTTTGTGGTGAGTTTCGCAGTTGATAGAAGTGCTTTCATGACTTTTGCAAGTTTTGCAATTTCTGTCTTATCCTAACCTTGCCAAGCAAATCGTGTAAATTATTATAAGTATCCAATGTATGAAAGATTGTATGCATAAAATTACAGAACCTGAATGAATAAATGAACTGCAAATTGGTATTTTAAAGCCCGGATTTTAGATCACATCATAATTTTTGATAATATCAAGATATTAAATGTGAGGTCATCATATCTTATCAAAAGTATGAAATGGATTTATCCACTATTTTAGTGATAACATCATTTGATAATAAGGTACATGAACATCAGATAATCTATAGAATTTTATATCTATATTGATTCTTAATGTTTTAGAACAGATTCCTGATAATTATTTAATACAAAATTTTCGGTGTTGCATTTAAATCTTCCATTAGTTGTTGTATTGTAAAACCAATATTTTCAAATGCACATAAAATTGTATTATGTTTTACAACCCACAAAAAGGTATGCCTATACTGTATTTTGTTTCTCATAAATTTTAAATAGGATTAAATAACTAAATGTCATTGTAAATTTACACAAAATAACACAAGTTTAAAATGTTTTACTTAATAATTGCAAGTTATAAATCATTTTTATTTCTTTTAGGAAAACCAAGCTTTCCTTTGATGGTGCCATACCAGTCCAACCAAGTGTTCAAAGTGATTGTCCAGAAGGAACCATTGGCTTGATATTTAACCATGAAATGACTGCCAAGATACCTGTAAAATAAGGAAGAATCACTAGCATACCAATCTTTAGCTTTCTTTTTAAGAGATATGGTATGGTCAAGAAAAGTTCTTTTTCATTTAAGTTAAAACACTGTTGAGTTTTGACATAAAAATATTATATAAATTTGGGAAATAATGAATAAAGTATATGTACTTTCTTTATATTTTATTGATTTGTTTACTTTTATGATGGTATGAAGCATTCTTTAAAACATTTTGTGATATTAACACACATTTTCCCCCATTTTTATCAAAAATTACTGGGGAAATTTTTGCCTTATTTCATGAAAGAGATATGGGTAAAAGTGTCACATCATACTTTACTTTATTATTTTGTTTCAGGGATTGAAACTTACTCTGAATGATATAGATCGAAAAGAAGAGTAATCAGATACATGTATTTTTATATTGTAAAGGGATTTCTCTAGACTCGTGTATCATTAACCTGGTGACTAAGCAATTCCAGATCTATTTGTTCAACATTAATTTTTATATGAATGTAATTTTCAAAAACCTTGCAATACAGAATCTTTTGGACTTCAAAATTTATTTTGTTGTAAGAGGAAATTTGTCATATTTAAGTATTTTACTAATGATTCCAATGTATTACCCATGGAGTTTTTTCTTGGTAGAAAATTATCATTATGGTTGTATCACCAATCATGATACACTCATGATCCAGAAATAGTTTCATATGGTTGTGTGTATTTTTAAGTATGACTTTGCAATAAACAAAATTTGTTTAAGTTATAATAGGATATGTATTGTCTTTACATATTTATAAGTTTATCAATTAATTTTTAGTTTCAGATGCAGTACCAAATACTCTAAAAACTGTTTAATAGATTTATATATAGCTAATTTCCACTTGCAAAAGAGTACTGATTTTAGACCTAATAATTATAAACTTTGCTTTTATTTTGCACTTTATATTTTTTTTATAATGAACATATTCTATTTGTCCCAAGTCTGTTACGAACAATATTTAATTTCTTTAGTGTCAAACATTTATCTTCTCATACTTTTTCTTCTCTTTGTCTGTTCTATTGATAATTTTGGAATCAAAATTAATCATTGAAATTTGACATTTTATACACATGCCATAGAGTGGAGTATGTTATATTTTGATGTTGTGTGTCTGTCTGTCTGTACCAAAGTGATTTAGGCACAATAACTTCATTTATCCAGCATCTACAGTTACCATACTTTGTGGATAGCTTTTACTTGGGTTAAGGAAAGAACCTTTAGTTTTTTACTGCAAGTTCTCAAATGTCAAGCTCACTGTGACTGAAAGAAGTAAAAACGGTTTCTGCACATTAAGTCAAGTTCTCCACCATCTAGTTACCAAACTTTGTGGATAGCTTGCATTTTGGGGTAATTAAGAAACATATTAGTGTTGGAGTCAAAGGTCAAGGTGACTATAATTGAAAGAAGAAAAATTATTTCCATACAAGTTTTTAGTTCTATACCACAGACCTGGTCCAACTTTGTGGATGGCATGCACTGGAGTAAGGAAGAAGCCTATTTCAGGGTCAAAGTTCAAGGTCACTCAGACTGAAAGAAGAATTATGCTTTTTGTGTAAATATTGCAGTTATGTACATAGAGGACTGTTTCAAATGGGCAAAGCATACAGTGTGATATTCAGGGCACTCATGTTAGGCAAAAATTTGCTACTGTTTGTGATATTAAGATACAGAATGCTATTCCAGTCTCAAAATTTTATCATATTTATCTGTTTTATTATAAATAATTTGTACATGTACCTCATTTCCATTTATTACATTGTACTGAAACAGTCCCTTGTCAAAAATACATGGCTGCTTTGGACAAGATTGATCAATGCTCATTTCATTAATTGTGCTAATTATTTTAACTTGTCACTATGTTGCAAGTAACTTTTGGGTAATTATTTCTTACTGAATGATGATATTTTATGTTGCCTTATATGTTTAAGGTATATTTTAGTCAAATACTGCCTCCCAGAATGTGTTCCACTAAGCTTGTAATGGTGCCATTGTTCCCAGCATTTTATGTTACTGAGTGTGAGATGGTAGCATTCCCATTTCTAACACCTGAATCAGAGAACCCTGGTTGTCCCCCTTTAGTTTTTGTAAACATACTAGGTTCCCCACGAGTACAGAGTATAAATAGGGCCCATTCATTCTAGACGTCAGACAGGCAGCATTTATGTACAGAGTCGTCTGTCTCCTTTCAAATTAAAAAATTCATATGTAAATTCCAAAATTTGGAATTCAAAATTTTACTCATTTGAAAAGTTAACAGCCATGAATAATTGTATTCAGAATTTTTTTTTTTATTAGAATGCCAAATTTTGGATTTGCCCAGTTTTTGATTTATCCAAATTTTGGACATGCCTGGATTTTGAGTTATCCTAATTTCATGTTTGACTAAATTAGGATTTTCCCAGCTTTTGATGTATTCAGATTTTGGATTTGCCCAGATTTACATTTGAAGTTTTATTTTATAGGGACTAAGTAAGGCATTACAAGTCTCCACCAATACAGTTATAACATTGTGTTATCAAACAGGTCATTCATTTTACCAACTTTTGTTTAAATAATATTAATGATAAAACTGTTGTTTATTAAAGTACGTATGAAATTGTGGTGTATTGTGAAAACCTTGCTTGATGAGGCTTTACAGTAAATGTATCGTCTTGAATTAAAATCCGTATTGTTGTATGTAGATGTAATTGTGATAATGTGAAGATCAAAAAATAAGAGAGAACATAATAAAAATATAACAATTTATTCAGTATTTATTTATGTCATAAACAGCGCACATTTCTTCTTTCTTCTCTGTAATCTTTTCTGTCTTTCTAGATTTTATTGTACAGAAATAACAGCACCAACACCCCCAGCATAATTCTATACTTACTTTGCCTTAAGCCAGTACCAGGCGAACCCAGAATATGTTATGACTGAAATAGTCATAACAATAAACTACATTCACTCTGTATTTGTTTCTTCTTATTCCAGTGCCATTTTCATCAGATTTTTCATTAATGTATGAAGGATTATTACTGCATTAATATCATTGCTGCTGGCAACTATATGGCTTGAAAAACTTGCACAAACCTGTCTTGTATGCCCTTAATAGACAAAAAGCCATACAGGTGAATCAATGGCAGCAATATCTATGATAACTGTGGGGATATGAGGAGAATAATTATTTCATTTTAAAATGTTTCTACTAAAATATATATATTATTATTATTATTATTATTATATTATATTATATATATATAT